>CAUYRH010029635.1:0-15978 GCA_963574655.1 Perodicticus potto
ATGCAACCAATATGAGGAAAATAGGAAATGTGATTGGACTACAGAGACCACTGAAATATTTCATTGTAAATCTATTCTATTTATATGCTTTTTAAGACTCAGAATATTTGAAGTCTTGTTTTGGGTTACAAAGTAAAAATACTGGGGTGGCACCTGTGGCTCGAAGGAATAGGGTGTCGGCCCCATATGCCAGAGGTGGCGGGTTCAAACCCAGCCCTGGCCAAAAACTGCCAAAAAAAAGTAAAAATATGTATAATGGGATGATTTTTATTGTAGTTTTCCTTGTTTTTAAAGTGTACAAACCTGAAAATGGGGCTATTTCATTAGTGTAAAACATGAGAGAGCAGTTATCTTTATTTTCTGCTTGCATATAGATTGGCTGAAGTGTGACCACCATTGCCATGTTCTCCCTTGGACTCCCCTGCCTCTTATGTCTCAGCTGCTGCCTGCACACACTTAGGAATTTCCCATGAGTGATTTTTTTATATGAACTTTTAACAGAAATAAGATTTTGGCTAAAATGGAAGGGCCATAGATCTATGCTTTGTTCCCTCGTGTACTCTTGTGTAGTAGTTTTAAAAGGGGGACAGTAGGCTTTCAGATTCCCTGAGATATAGCAGTTCTGTGAATAGGGTATTGAGCTTTGTGCTAGCTAATGCCTAGCATATGCTTACTGCTTTGCAGTTGTTAACATACATATTAATATCTCTCCATAGAAATAGATGTCAGCGTACTTTTATTTTAAGAAAAAAAATCTTGCTGTAGTCCTTGTACTTTATTTTCTTTACACAGTTTATTTGCAAATATAATAAGGTAATTCCTGAATTATATAACTCAGTCGTTTTGACTACTCTTGAGATCTGTGATGTTTAATGTGGTAGCCACCAGCTATGTGTGACTCTTAGTACTTTGAAATATGTCTTATCTGAAATGAAATGTGCTATTGGGATAAAATGGATATTAGGTTTCAAATACAGTACACTCTTTTTAGTCGACCATCTCCCCACATTGACCACCTCCCTAATTTTTATACACTGGACATGCACCACATGTACGTATCAGTCCGGTAGGGCTAGTTCCTTACAGTGACCACCTCCATATGTTGACAAGTTCGTTTCACTCTCTTGGGTGATCAGCTTAATGGAGGTTCCACTGTACTTTGTATGAATAAAAAATATAGAACAGTTCATTTAATATTAATTACACAGATATATTGGGCTAAATAAAATATTAAAATTAATTTCACCTATTTTATTTTTACTTTTAAAAATGTGGCTACTAAAGAATTTTAAATTGCTTATGTGACTTGTATTATATTTGTTTAAATTGGACAGTGCTGCCTAGAATCTTATTCTGAAAGGGTAAAGTATGATTATGAAAGATCAATGTCACTTCCAAAAATTAGATTTTTTTTGTCCTTTCATTTTATTTACTATACTCCTTTAGCTCGTGTCAGTAGTTGTACATGAGCAGAACTATATAGATTTTGTCCTTGCAAGAGAACAAGACTGGGTCTCAAACCAACTATTTTCTTTCTAAAGCAATACATTTTTAATATGTTAAAATATCTTTATTTTGGTTTTAACTTATAGATTACCATCAGTTTCCAAACTTAATGGCAGTGTTGTTACCGATGGTGAACGAGAAGATTCTGAAAGATTTTTTATTCGTTACTATGTGGATGTTCCACAAGAAGAAGTGCCATTCAGGTAAAAAACTCCCTCACAGGTTTAGTGGGTCACTTCAGAGAGTATCGAAGCAACTTAGGGACTGCTGTTTTAGAGTAAAATCTAGTTACTGGATCGTTACTGGATTGTTCTTAGAGGTCGTTGACAATAGATTTTAAAAAAAAAAAAGGAAGAAACACAAAAGCAGACCAGTTTTACCTCTTTTTCACAGTGTATTTCTTTTAACGTGGCACATGTATTAATAATGATTAGGTAAGTATTTGACTAATTCCAACAGTTACCATTGCTTGCGTCATACTGTTGATTCATTTTTGATCCTCTTCTCTGGAGGCACATTTTTACCTGTTCCCAGAATTAGTCTCTTCATTCTTGTTGCATTTTATTTTCAAGAGACACTGAGTTCTACTGTTTGGCAGATTTGGCAAATGTGCAGTAGGTTCACAGAATATGAGAAAACGATTGGAAAATAGAGTCTTGTGGAAGTATTAAAGGAATAAGGATGGTTGAGTGTGAAGAGAAATGCTGAGGGCTAAATTAGTAATTATCTTTAGGTATATGAAGTATTCA
This sequence comes from Perodicticus potto, assembly GCA_963574655.1. Lineage (NCBI taxonomy): Eukaryota > Metazoa > Chordata > Mammalia > Primates > Lorisidae > Perodicticus > Perodicticus potto. The sequence goes on from CAUYRH010029635.1 coordinate 2,256, forward strand.
TATATATATATATATATATTTGGTGAGGAATTGCCTTTAATAGTAAATGTAAAAGGAAATGTAGCAAGTATGATAAAAGCAAATAAAAAAAAAAAATTCCTCCCCAAAACGGTTGTCTAGGTGTTGGTAATTAAAATGAGTTACCTGAAAAGTTATATGCTTTCTTTTCTTACTGACTTTAAGAATAATATGAATACCCATTCATTGACATTTCACACAAGCAGGGTGTTGAAGTGAGGGCTGAGTGTGGATCACATTAGTTGGTCCTTTGGTTACCGATGTTTCTGATTCTAATTCATTCTTATAGAATATACTTGCCCCCCCCCAAGTTTTCTATTATTTATAGACTTATGGGGGTTGACATTCTATCAGGTTCAACCTGTATAAAAAGACTATGTGATATTATAAGTAGTGTTTTAAAACCAAAGTATTTAAAAATACTAGGCAAATCAGGTAAAGATTTTGAAGGTAATGTTTACAAATTAACTAATAATAGCCATCTAGGGAAAAACAGATATAATAGATTAAATGAAATATTTTTAGGTAAAAAGTGATTTATTATCTATGGTTTCATTTGGTTTAATCTAACATATTGGTGGAAGAAGTAAATATTAGGCTTTGATCGGAAGTCTGTCATTATAGTTTATTTACTTCCAGTCTGCTATAAGAAGTATTTTTAATGTGTGTGTGTATAATGTATATACCTGTATACACAGAGATATACACACACAGGCATGCATTGCTTACTGATGAGGATCTGTTCTAGAGTGTGCATCGTTAGCCAGTTTCTTTGTGGTGTGAATATCATGGAGCACACTTATCCAGAGGTGTCCAACCTTTGGCTTCTCTGGGCCACATTGGAAGAAGAAAAATTTTCTTAGGCCACACATTAAATATACAAACAATAACGAAAGCTGATGAGCAAAAAAAATAATTTCACCGAGAAGCAAAAAAGTCCTTACATAATAATCCTAATTTTAAAGTAGCCCTGAGAGTCTTTTAAAAAATCATCAAGCAAGTCCCAAGTTTGTGATCACTAGTATAGAAAATATACATATCTAACTAATAAAACATCTTTGGTTATTTGTTATAAAATTAAAATTAGCCAGCTTAAAACTAGTGGGATACTTGACATTGTACTTGAGAAACTAATGTATCAATATCTGATTTGATGGCAGTAGTTAGAGTTCTCAGTGAGTTGTCAAGGTGGGCATCAGATATTTTGGTTCTAATTTTACTCTTAATGTGCTTCATTCTTGAAGATAGTTGCTTGCAAATGTAGATGCTGCCAAAAAGCAATGACGTGAATAAGGCATGACTTTGAAACAACAGGTGTTTGCCTCCCTGAAGATAGGATCTATCAAAGTTCAGTGAAGAGACATGATGAAGTGCGTCTTTAAGTTGAATGTCAAATTGCAGCTCTGTGCTTTCAGTTTGAAAATTAGCAGGTAACGATATTATGTCAACTGAAAAGGGAGTCACAGAGTATATCAAAATATTGATTATTTTCCTGGAAATCTTGAAATTTGTTTTCAAATTCATGTATCAAATCCCAGCCTGTAATCCTAGCACTCTGGGAAACTGAGGTGGGAGGATTTCTTGAGCTCAGGAGTTCAAGACTAGGCTAAGCAAGAGCAAGACCCCATCTCTATTGAAAATAGAAAAATTAGCTGGGTATTGTGGTGGATGCCTGTTAGTCTCAGCTACTGGGGAGGTTGAGGCAGGAGAGTTGCTTGAAGCCAGGACTTTGAGGTTGCTGTGCGCTAGGCTGATGCTATGGCACTCTAGTCTGAGGCAATAGAGTAAGACTCTTAAAAAAAAAAAAAAGTGGAAAGCGAGGCTGCACATTTTTGCTGTTCGCAAGACTGTGTTTAGCCAATAAATGCGTAAAATTGCCTTAAATTTGAGCTTGCTATAATTACAGTTTCATTTGTAATGCTGTTATAGTTTGAAACATTGTATTGATAAGTTGGTTTTCGCCTAGAAATTGCATGTTTGACTCGTTTAAATGAGTGAAAATGCTAAATGCTAAAAATGCTAAATGTGTAAGCCTGTTTTCATCATCAAGTTCTGGCACAAATCGGGTTTTTGATACCATAAACAACTTGATAATATGTCACAAAATCATAACGTCTTTTCAACATTTGGCCTCAATTTAGTCATCTTCTGAAAAGTAAATGATGTTGCTATAGTCAGCTTTAATACTTTTAAGGAATTCCTGGAATTGGCAATGATACAATCCCTTGGCCCTTATGAAATTCACAGTCTCGAGATGATTAGCATGATGTTACCCATTTTTAAAGCTTTTGCACATAAATTTTCTTGATGAACTATACAATGATACTTGATCAAACACGAGTTTTGGGTGACAATTGCATCGTCTCCTATTAAGGTCACAAGTTCCTCTTTCACCTACCATCCCTGGTGCACCATCAGGAACTATAGCACATATGTTGACAGTGGACAAAGAAAATCACTTTAACATGCTTTTTACTGCTTCATATAAATCTCTTGATTTAGTGGCCTTAATGGCACTAAAGAAGTCATTTCTTTAGTGAAATTATATTCGTCATTAATACTTACAATAAAAATGGCAAGTTGAGCCATATTTGTAGCATCAGTGCCATCATCCATTGTCAAAGCATAAAATTTAAAATGAGCAGCTTTTCTCTCCAGACTTCTTTCAATTGACTTTCTGGTTTTTTTTTTTAAATTCCAAAAAGATTTTATGTAATTTGCTTTTATTAACTGCCTGATCAACCTCTAAGAATGATCTTATTTTCTTACATTCCTGGCCTCATACTTTTTTTTTATTATTAAATCATAGCTGTGTACATTAATCCAATCATGGGGTGCAATGTGCTGGTTTTATATACAATTTGAAATGTTTTCATCAAACTGGTTAACATAGCCTTCATGGCATTTTCTTAGTTATTGTGTTGCCTGGCTATAGTCTGGTGAAACAAACTGATTTTAGAAATATCCCCCTTTTTTTCAGGGCAAATTATATCTGCCATGTAATTTTCATACATTGCTGAATAAACTCACCATCAGTAAATGGTTTTAATTTTTATATTGTTAAATATGCCACCACAAAACTAGCTTTTACAGTAGAATCTGTCTGAATTGTAACCATCTATCAAGTATTGAACACAAAAGTCTTAAGACCGTGATTAAGTAAATAAGGTGAAAACTATGTTAATTAGTAGGATGTAAACACTCCAATTAGAACAAATAATCAACACATTGAATCCCGCCCCCCGAAAAAATTTTTTTGTTGAAGACAGGCTGTTTTCAGTTCCGCTGTTTTGTTCTTACAACACAGTCCTTCTTACACATTGAATTTGGCTGCATGTTTTTGCATATAATGCCTTTTTAAATTATGCTCTTTGAAAACTTTCACAGATTCTCTACAAATTAAGCAGAGTGCCTTACTATTTGAACAAAAAAGTAATCTGTCCCCTTTTCATCCATAATTTTTGCTTTTGGGGGGTTCTGTTTTCTTTTCAGACATTGTAGAAGGTATGCTGGGATTAACAAAATAATAATAGGTACGGGACTATATTTACTTTTATTATGAGAATTAATTGACAGGAAAATAGAAAGCAAGGCGTGTGCCCTTCCTTATCTCAGCTACTTCTGCAGGGTGGGGCGGAGAGCTGGTTGTAAAGTCCGGCAGACAGTGTGTGAGGCGCCAGTGAGCTATGGAAGTACCCTTAATAATCAAATAAGAATGCTTGCCTGACTTCTAAATAACATTAATTACCTCACATGGCAATGGAAGATTGAAATATTGTTGATATTTGCTGCCTTGGCAAGTCAGCACGAGAACATGTAACGTGTGACGATGTTAATTTGACCGTGTTTGGATGAGAACACACTGAAGCCACACACCCTGTAAAACAGAAGCCACAAGAGAGCGTATGTACAAGGGCAGAAAATTAAGTTAACGAACTCATCCTAGAAAAAGTGCTGCTACCACATTACTGACTATCACTGTGGTCACCTTCGAAGTACTTCCCCTTGGGAAGCTGTGCGCTGTCGCCAGCTCCTAGTCCACTTTTGAAGCAATTTTGGAACTTTTATTCAGGAATGGTCATGAAAACTGTCATTGTCTGAGGTCTAACAGTTAAGTTTGTGAATTCATCCTAGAAAAAGTGCTATAGACCTTTTTGCTGTATATCACTATTCAGCACCTTCAGAGTAATGGTGACTGTATTTTTTGCTCTTGAAGTTATATAACCCAGGTTTTATGAATTGCCATATCTGCTTCCAAGGCTTGGATCGTTGGGGTGGTATCCATTTCTCCTTTATTTCTGTATCTTTAAACCTATTGTTTCATCATATATCCTTTATAAACCAATGAGAAAAATAGAGAAGAAAGAAGAGGAAAGTTAATTAAAATTTTTAAATTTTTACACAACACGGGAAAGAACAAAATATAGATATAAATTGATATTCTCATTTTTCTACACTGGTCCTGGGGCCATAATTGGTCTTTATGCCATACGGCTTCTATTGTCTGCCTTGTTTGCTTGCTTACAACTGACTTAACCGACAGGTAATTTGGTTGGAGAGGGCTTTTTACTGGTTGAGGTTGGGAGTGGGGGGGATTTAAACCTTTTTTCTAGTGCCATCTGTACCAATGGTAATTTCACTTGTATCTGAGTTTAGTAGGCTTGGATTATTTTTTACCACTTCTGATAATACTAGGAGTCACCACCAAGGATGCTTTGGGTTTTATCTGTGCTCATGTATTAACTCTGCTTGTTTTATCTTGAAGACAATCAAGATCTGTTTGCCTGACAAACTCTTTTTGGGTGTGTGTGTGTGTGTGTGTGAGAGAGAGAGAGAGAGAGATTTTTTTTTTCCTAGCAATTCGTAGAATTTAAAATGGGTAGTAGGAAATGTCAGCTTCCAGTTGAGATAATTGTTGCAGTATTAGGAGAGACATTCCACTGTTGGGTTCTAAATCTCTAAGCCTAGGAATATAAAATAACGGTTTTGCAAGTTGATCGTGTAATTATGAGGTATATGTATAGTACATCTTTCACTCTCACCTTGGGTTTCCTCTCTATTCTGAGGAGTAACTGGCATCACTTTGGTTCTTTAAGACACATACTTCCTGAAGAGTCAAGTGGGGATATGACAAGTAATTGTCCTCAAGTTTTTGGTGGTGCTACTGTCCTTATGGTACCTTTTAGGGAAGCAGTGTTGCTTTTGGTTAAATGTTTTGGTTGAAAGGGGTTCATAGACTACCTATTTACTCTAATCCTAATGACTCCATCATCAATTAGCTACTGCAAAATGTTCATACAGTCAGCCTACTTAATTACATTCTGGCCTTGCCGTCAGCCCATGGAATTATGCCTGCTTTCCCACGTTCTAGTTGTTACTAGCTCCTGTGTAGTGTTTTCCATCCTTCTTGAAATTGAAATGAGCATCTGATTTCAGTGTCTCCTGTGTGCATCTTTGGCCTGTAGAGTGCTTTTCAAAGATTTGAGTGCTCTGTTTGCACATGTATTTTCAAGACCTTAGAATAAGAAGTGTTTTCTGGGTTCTTTTGGGATTTATAAGTAGAGAGAATAGACAGAGGACATGAGTGACACCGTAATTTCCCATATTCTTATATCTCAAAGTTTTTTAATTCTTCCAAGTTATCTCCTTTAGCATAGGAATGCTGAATCCAGTTTCTAGGCAACCAGCTAGTTAAGCATTTGGAACCACTCTCAGCCATGGAAGGTAGCTTTTGAATTCAGAATCTTTGGTAAGTGTATTTGTGTTAACAATGTTTCTTTGGTAAGTGTACCTATGTTAAAACTAGATCTAAAATAGCCTTTTATTCCTTGGTCTAACACACTTGGAGTTTATTCCTATACTTATTTTTAAATAAGCATAGGTTTATCCATATAAATGACCAAAGTCTTGTAATTCTTTTGATGTTTTGTAATTAACCCCACAGAGCATGCTGTTATCTGATGCTTGTGGAGCAGGATGTATATGTGGGAGGGTGGAGCAAATGGGGAGTTAGTTTACTCTTGGAAGGGCACTCCTCAGGCACAGAGATTTTACTACGCTTTCAGGAAAGACAAGGGAGGAGGGGCTGGCTACCAGTGGGGCTTACGTGAGAATTAAGGACTCCGGGTACGCTCGTGCAGCTCCTCAGAACCCTCCTGTGGACCTCCATTCCGGTCCTCCTCCGCTGTTTTCCAGTCAGTGCACAAGCTTTCATATGATGGTGTCAGTGTGGATGGGAATTTAATTGTCTTGTTGTTTAGCAACCTGGAATGTCAAACCCATGCATTCATTTTCATGGGTAACTTAGCTCTGTTGCTGTAAAGAGAAAAAAAGGTCCTTTTCTGAATAATACTGGATTTCTGTCTGTGCCTTGAACCTAGTTTGTAAGGATTTGACTGTGATATACTTAAGCTGGCTTGTAACTCAGGACAGCAGATGCTGTATGTGGTCTGGAATTCTCTGTGCCCTACACAGTGTTCTATTCTTGACAGCACTGTCTCTGTCACTTAGGGCTTTCCATGTGGCCATAGTGAGAATTAGTTATTTCACTGCTCCATGAACAGAATCCCTTCCATGAACACAAATATGATATTCACAGGCACTTTCTAGGCCAGAAACTAATCCCAAATTGCCCTTAATTACCTGAGGGACTGTTGCCTGTAATCCAGTCCCTGGTACCAATTTCTTAGTACAAACAAGAGAAATCAACTCTGGCCAACTTAAGTAAGATAAGAATTTTGTAAAAGAACTGCCTAGGAGATTAGACTTGGACAGGAACACTGGGAAGCAAATCACAACCAGGCTTTCTGTTCTCACCATGTAGACAACATGCTCCTGACACTGGTCTCTGGGCAGTCATCAGTAAGCTGCTGGACATCATTGCCCTCTGACACTTAAATGGCCATGCCTTTGCCTTCTTAACTCTTCTAATCTGTTGTGAATAATCTGTGTTAGACCTGCATCTTTGATTACCCCTTAAGATTTAAAATTCCGTTTACAATGAAATTTTTAGACAGGTTTGTGTCATTTTCCCATGTCCTAGTTTCCAAGGAGTGGAGAAAGAGCATAGCTGCTCCTCTTCAGTTTCTGAAGTGGGAAGTGGTTCCAGCTCTTATCTCCCTTTGGTTTTCTGCCAATCAGAAGGGCATTCACATAATGGAAAGCCAGAGTCGACATATATCCATTTTAGTACCTGTTCCCTAGTAGTTTTTCACACAGGTCCCCTGGTGGAAGTATCCATTTACTCAGCAAATACCTTTTGAGCTGATACGCTGAGCACTGTTAGGCACTTACAAAGGAATTATAAGTCAAGAGGGAATGATGGATAAGAACAGATGAATTTGTATTAAAATGTATTTGTTTTGATTTAAGAATAGCAATATATAAACAATATTCATATTATATTTATTATTCTTTAATTGCCGTCTAAGTTACATGTATACCCTCTCCCTCAAATACCAGTGAATCATGAATAGCACAGTGCACAGTTACTAAAAGGTAGAAATTTGACCCTGTAGATAATTCATTGTTTCCTACAGAATCGCACGTGAACTTTTAATTTCCAGGTAGGATGGAGGTATCCCTTCAGTTTGGAGAAAATATTCCTGTTCATTTAAACATGAAAACAAGTCAGTGTTCACCCTGATTTTCCTCTGTTTCCTGATTATAACTTGTGCACCAGCCTCACTTAGTGTGCCTCCCTGAGCGTCCCTCCCCTTTCACGTTCTTCTCTCATGTGAGTTAAACACGACTTAGCTCTACTCAACTTAGACATAAGAAAAGTTACCAAAGTGTCTTTTAGGGCGTGACTAACGAGCAGTTATGATCAGGTAAATGTCCCTAATGGTAGCAAATTTATTTTGTGAGTCAGTTGGGTTATTCACCCACATCGGTTTCCAGTGATTTTTGTTCTGGCAATAGAACACTTCAGAGATGATCCAGAGATTTACATATTCTGTTTTCCTTTCCCAGGATAAAATGCAAGCGCTAGTTATCTGAATCATTTAAACTCTTTATGATGAAAAGAACAAAATGTTTAGGGGACTGAAGGAAGACATGCTTATTAAGAGTCTTGTAATTTCTTACAGGTGCTCAATTCTCCTTTTTATTGCTTTCTACTGATAGGTGGAGCTGGAACTTTAGCCTCTGTACTGTAGCTGCTTATGGTAATAATGGACAGACACCAAAAACTGAGCAGTCAGCTGTTTGTTTTGTATATATTTACTTTGTGAAGCAACAGAAGATAGAAAATCTCTGTTTTCGGATTCCTGGCCTTTGGACATCATAATGTTTGCTTTTCCAGTCAGTAGACTTTGTCTTCAGCAGCCTTCCCTGAGCCTTGTCTCTGAGTGGCCTGTATGGCCATGGTGTGCCATTGCAAAAGAAGTTCTGTGCGTGCAGGTGCTTGGAAAGGTCTCCTCCCTGGGCTGGTCACATTTCAGTCCTTGGACTATCATGCCTTACCCAGGAGAACTTCCAGGAAATAACCTAGATTGTAGCTGGGTTTCAAAAGACAGTTTTAATTTATTTACTGAATACCTACTAGGAACCGAGGCACTGTGCCGGAAGCTGGAGATAAAGAGACAAAACCGTAGTGTTTACTCTGAGGAAGCTCCCATCTGAGCTAAGCCAGAGAAGCACTTCCTCTGCGGGACCCTCCTTGTGCTCCCACTGCTGACAGTGGTTACTCCAGGACTTAGTTTGGAACCTCTTCTCTTCTGTCCTCACCCCTACACACTTTTAGCCAGTCCTGTGGCTTTAAATCCTTCTTTATTCTAATAAGTACCCAATTTTATGCCCCTGAATTCCACACTAATATTTCCAACTGCCTGCTTCATAGCTCCATCCGGATGTTTAAACCTGATGTGTCTTAAACCAAACTTTTTGTTTGTTTGTTTGTTTGAGACAGAATCTCACTATGTCACCCTTGGTAGAGTGACGTGGTATCACAGCTCACATCCTCTTTACTCCTGGGCTTAGGTGATTCTCTTGCCTCAGCCTCCCAAGTAGCTGGGACCACAGGCACCTGCCACACGCCCGGCCATTTTATTTGTTGCAGTTGTCATTGTTGTTTAGCAGGTCTGGGCCCAGTTCAAACCCGCCTGCCTCGGTGTATGTGGCTGGTGCAAGCTATGAAGGCCGAACCTTAAACCAGACTTTTGATACCTTCTCCCCATTCTCCTCCCCCCACCGTATACTTCTCAGGTTTACCTGTAACATGAAATGGGCTGTGCACGTGAACCCCTGTCCCTGGGAAGTAGCCTCCAGAGGCTGCAGGCTGATCCTCCACTTTCCTCCACTTTTCTATTCCCCTAGTTGCAGTCATCCTGGATTTCTTTTTCCATACCCCACATCTAGTTCATTTGCTTTTTTTCCTTTCAGTTCTACGTTCAGAAAATAAGAGTAGACTCTGACTCCTCCTTACCATTTACTCTAGTACGAGTGTCCATCGTCTCACCTGCATTGTTATAGTAGCCTACTGACTGGTCTCCCTCAGCCGTTCTCACTCCCTGTACGGTTACGGTAGCCTACTGACTGGTCTCCCTCAGCTGTTCTCACCTGTATGGTTACGGTAGCCTACTAACTGGTCTCCCTCAGACATTCTCACCTGTACGGTTACAGTAGCCTACTAACTGGTCTCCCTCAGACATTCTCACTCCCTGTATTGTTACGGTAGCCTACAAACTGGTCTCCCTCAGCTATTCTTACTCCCTGTAGCCTGCACACCACATAGCGGCTGATTTATAAGAACTCAAGTTTATACAAATAGAAAAAACCCTTATTACTGTTTCTCAGACACGTTAAGCACATTCCCATGGAGGCCTTTGTGCTTTCTCCCCTGTTAGGGATGCACCAAGTTACCTGCCTGACACCTTAGTGGAGATTCCTTCTCTGGCCACTCTGTCTGTAGTAGCATACACTGTCTCCTATAATTTTCTTGCCCTGCTTTCATTAAATATTTTTCTTGCCATTTGTCAGCACATGACATGCTTTTCCTGTCTCTTGCTAGTCTCCCCCCACTGTATTGTGAGCTCTGTAGAAGTAGGAACCGTTTCTGCCTTGTACTTGCTGTGCTTCCAGGGCCTAGAGCAGCACTTGTTAGTACCCTGAATAATCAGTGTGCTCTGATACCTTGAAGGAGGAGGACTCAGCTCTGCTTGAAGGGGTGCTTTCCTAAACAATTAAGAATTAATGGGAGGTGCCTGTGGCTCGGTGGTTAGGGTGCCAGCCCCATATACCGAGGGTGGTGGGTTCAAACCGGCCCTGGCCAAACTGCAACAAAAAATAGCTGGGAGTTGTGTCGAGCGCCTATAGTCCCAGCTACTCGGGAGGTTGAGTCAAGAGAATCGCCTAAGCCCAGGAGTTGGAGGTTGCTGTGAGCTGTAATGCCATAGCACTCTACCAAGGGCAATAAAGTGAGACTCTGTCTCTAAAAAAAAAAAAAAAAAAAAAAATTAAGAGTTAATGTGAAGGTGAGGAAAGGGCAGGTTTGAGTACATGAGAAGTAAAGGCACAGAGGTCTGAAGTAAGTCCTTACATGTGGGGAACCACGGCACTTTGATAGGACTTGGGACAAATAGTCAGATTTTGCTGCGGAGAAGGCAGGAGCCAGAGTGGGCTGCTACGGACCTTGCTAGGCTGTGTGGGAGAAGTTACCTGAGCAGATTTTGATTTGTTTTTAAAAGGAGAAGCTGAGGGAGATCCAGAGACCTAGTTAATAACAGAGATTTTAGTAAAGGAGGATGTGGGTGTTTATGTCTTTTTAGATAGATGCACATGTTAAGACTGAATTTCACGATAGGATTTGAAGTGGTCCACAGAAAACATGTGAAGTTCTACTTGTTTTCTTGGTATTGATAGCCCCGTTTCTCTGGGGATATATAAGTGTCATTTAGAGAGAAAGAAACCTCCGTGTTTCTGGATCTCACGCATGGTAAACTGTACATGTTTATTACTTTTGCCTTGCCCTACATCAGATGCCTGTCCACATTGCCCATATTCGTCAGCTTTTTTCTTTATTTTGTGTTTACTTTATGTCTCTGTTTCCTCTTGAGAGACTGAATTTAAATGCTTCTTTAGTACTTAACTAACTGTAGTCTTCCTCTGTTTAATTTTAAAGAGGGAGAAAGAGAAAAAAAGAAAAAACATGCAACTTTTAGAAATCAACATAATCGTGTATCTTCTGGGACTCAGTTATTTCTTTTTGTATTTGAGGACAGTGGAGGGAAGTAAATGCCTTGCTTTGGGATGTCTCTTCTTTCAGACTTTAAAGTTTTGCTTCTCATAAAGAGTTTTAAGAGACATAGTTCCAGGAGACAATTATGCGATGGAAGGAGGAAATGCTATTATCAGAGACAGAGGAGCAAGGCCAAAAATAGGTCTCTTAAAAGCTTTTTCTTTCCTTTGGTAGCTCACAGTCTGTTTGTCCTGAATAATCCCTAGACTGTGTCCCAGGAATCCTTTATGATGTAAGGATTATATTAGGAATTCCTCAAATGCTGATTTGATTGTCATTAGTGGTATGCTTTTTAAAATATGGAGAGTATGTTTTTTCTGCTGAAGACTAATGGCTTTTTCTAAATAGAGCTGATTGTATCTCCGTATTATTGTGAGAGCAAGGCGGCAGCCTGTATTTGGACACCACCTCAATGAAGGCTTATTTTGTTTTGGATGCTAGAGAAATCCTAGTGTGCTGTGTCCGTTACCTCATATTCCTTCCAGACAGAGGACCTGCTGTTGGGAAGGAACGTTTCTATACTGGACACAAGTCTCCTGGGGTTCTCCATATTGCCAGGCTCCATCATCCTCTGACAAGGGCCGTGACACAGCACTCCTCACATTCAGCTACAAGTCTGATGGGAAACAAAAGAGGCATTCTCCCCGGTCCCCCGTGAGAGCCTCGGAAATGTCAGCTTTCCCTGTCATTGGCAGCCTTTGTCATTCCAATTACCTTGCACTTTATTTTGACTTCTTGCCACTTTCCCAGCCCAGTAGAAGACAGGCTACCTTCCTAATCTTGATAGGAGTTACATACGAGTATCTGAATATACCCACAAAGGAAATACCCCCAAATCATAGTCAAAGGGAAAATTATCTTTGCTGTCCCAACTTTTGTTTGGACCGAGGCAGGGAGCCAGTTTTATCTTCTTGGTTTTTCTTTGTTTTTTATAATTAAAAAGAATACTCAGAAATGCTGAGAATAACAAATAAAAGTTCATGTTCATACTGTCAGAACTGATGATAATAAATATTTTACTCTACTTTGAATTTAGTTTTTAATTAAAAAGAAATAATATTACAGATAAAATTGGAATAACCTTTTTGCTTTTACTCTCAGCTGTATTCCTTACTCTCTGAAGTAAGTCCTGGCAAAAATTTGATGTGTATTGTTGATGAAACTTCATATTTCTATTTAAATGTAAAATAGTATTTAAAATTCTTTTTTGATATGAATTACAGGTTTTTTCAGTCTGTAGCTTTTCCATCTTTTTTTTTACTTTGTATTTTGTTGAAAGGAAGTTTAAAATTTTATTGTCAATCTTATTAATCCTTTACTCTGTCGTTTATTCTTATTGCCTCTTAAGGAACCTTTTTCTTCCCAACAGTCACTTAAAATAATCTTCTAATTTTTTCTAAAGATATCCTCACATTTATGACTTTGATCTACCTGCAGTTTACTTTTACATATAGTTTCTTTCTTTCATCTTTTTAAAAAAGCTAATCCCCTGACTGATTATTATGTAGTTTCAAATGGAGATCTAAGGTCTCCCCACCGCCTAGTCTTCTGTGAATATTGGTATTCAGCATTGACCTGTGATGCCTTCTTGGCCATGTCTCTTTCTTTCTACACATCATGTTTCAGGACCCTGCTCTGTTCCATTGGTGCACTTGGCCACCCTTTGCTGAATTGTTCTTCTAAATTACCTTATGTTGTCATAATTCTCGATAAGGGTGAATTACTCCATCTTATTGTTATTTTTTAGATTATTTTAGTTATAATCCCTTTTCTCTTTCACATGAATTTTAGCCTGTTGTGATTTGGATTTTGATTACATTAAATTTCATTGACTTATTTGGGGAGAATTGACATCTTGATACTACTATGTCTTAACTGTGAACATAGAATGTCTTTTCTTTTAATTCAGAATTTTTTATTTCCTTCAGTAATATTTTCTAATTTTCTCACAGGTTTCTTACACATCCTTGTTAAATTTATTTCTATTTTGTTGCTATTTGTCATTTTCCTGATGGGTAAAGACATCGAACAGCTTTTTTTTTTTTTTAATACATGTATTTTATTATTCTTCATTACATTATTGTCCCCCCACCCCCCAGTGGTAAGACAGAATTGATTTACAGAAAAGAATACAGAAAACACTAAAGCTCCTGGTAGAGGGAGAGAACTCAAGTGGGGAGAGAGAAGCTCTCTCCGTTTCTCTCAGGGTCTTTCCCTGTCTCCTCCTTTAGGCCTTTAGTCTCAGGGTATATATAGCTGTATGGGTTCCTTGGCCAGGAAACGAATGAATACAGTCCCTTCTGCCCGCCCGGGGCAAGGTGAATGAATGTATCAATGAATGGATACAGTCCATTCATGGAATTGAGGCCTAGGAAATTCACAAGAAATTGACCTAGGCATAAGAAATGGGGGTTCCACATTTAGTCCTAAGTGTAAAGTGAAGGAGACACCAAGGCACAGGTGTCTCCT
>CAUYRH010029646.1:0-49108 GCA_963574655.1 Perodicticus potto
TTTAAACTCATTTGCGGTTACTGTTGATACCGGAATTTCAGGCTCTTGGTCTCGGCAATTAGAAGAAGGAATTGATGGACCACAATAGTGATGGTAAGTTAGGATTTATTTACAGGAAAGAATTATAAGTAGAGGAAGAACTAAACCTCCAGGCAAGAGGACCCAGGAGGGAAGCAAACTCTCTTGCTCCCTCTCTGAGTTTCAGCCGAGGTCTGCCTCTGGAGGGAAAAAGGCAGCTCTTCCTGTTCCCTCTCGGAGGTCTAGTCTAGGTCTGCTTTTGGAGGGAGCAGGCAGCTCTTTCTGCTCCCTCTCCGAGGTCTAGCTGAGGTCTGCTTCTGGAAGGGAGCAGGCAGCTCTTCCTGCTCCCTCTCCAAGGTCTAGCTGAGGTCTGCTTCTGGAAGGGAGCAGGCAGCTCTTCCTGCTCCCTCTCCGAGTTCCCACCGAGGTCTGCTTCTTAGCTGTTCTCTCTTCGAAGTCCTGCTGAAAATCTGCCATTGAGCTCTCTGCTTAGGGGTTTATATCATCCCAGGGACTTGTTTTGTTGGAGCTTCTTAGGGGTGGGTCTTCATCAGTTACAGCCAGCTGTCCAATGAAGACCCGGGCCCTTGAGACTGACATGGTATTGACCAATCAGATTTGCACGTGGAGCAGACAGCAAGGTGCCAGTGTCTTCCGCACAGGTTCGGCCCTTTCACAAGCTGGTTTCTCCATCCTCCACAGCATCAGCCCCGCCAGGGCCAAGGCAGCGGTTGTAGAGCTGCCTTGTCCTGCATCACTATAAGCAGACAAGTTACTTTCTGAAACTGTGTCTTTATCTAATTAAATATTGTCTTTATCTCTTTTACATTCAGGAACAACCTGACATATTACTTTAGAACAAAAGTCGCTTCAATTGTTCACTCAGAATCAAACATCATTCCACTATCCTGCATACAAAATTGAACTTTTCACCACTATCTGTCTAGTATGTCTTAAAGCACATTCACTAAACTATTAACCACATTAACCAAATTCCATTTCCCTGCTAGTATCAAAAGGATCTTGAAATTTATACTCCATTTCTAACCACTTCAGAAGAAGAAGGTGTTCAATTTATAAAATTTTCTTAATCAAATTTGTAAATCAAGATGCAACCCTGGGAAATATAAACCAGAGAAAATATTTGCATATTCTTATCCATAAATTGACTTTGGATAATTTCTCAATGGAAAGCAATTGAACTATTCTAGTTCAAACATGTCTGTTTTTTATTGTCATCAACATAGTTACTGATAATGCTTCCAAATTGAATATCATTGAAATTAGACAACAATATTTTGTGCAACATTATTTCTCTACTTGGTAAACAATCCCCTGAAATTTATTATGTATTAGAATCCCCCATGCACCGTTTTTTCTGTGATCATGGTGGTGCTGGTGGTGGCTGGTTATTACTGGTTCTCTGATACAGTCTTAGTGATAGTTCCAAAAGACGTACTTACTCAGATTACTTGAGGTTTCCCTAATTGAGTTTGGTCTAACTTTAGTTGCAGGAAATACTTAGAATGTAATCATGCCTATGTCAATGGACTGCCCTCTCATTATTTTTGTTTCTGATATAATCATGTTAGTGGTGTCACTAGTTCTACTCTTGTCCCTTCCTTGATTTATGTAACTTCCATCTACAACCAATCTCAGTTATTTAATTCCCTGTCCCATAATGATTACTAATTTCACAAAAGTCTCTGAACCCATGTGCCTGCATTGGTATCCTACTTCCTTCATGTGATTAATTCTCTATTCATCAGTATCCACATGAGTAAAAAGGATATTGATGTGTTAATTACAGAATCCAGCTATTGGGGATGCATCTTTCATGGTATCAGGCATTTAGAAAGTGCTTTACTGAGTGTTAGTTACTACTATTCATGTGTCTAGGAGAAGACACCCATGGTAGGGATATACTGAGAGATAGTAAACGACCATCTGAGATGAGAGGTCATGCACAGTTCAGCCTGCATTACACCTTCGGTTTCCAAAGAGGCCTATTACTGAAGGAAATGATCTTCATGAGCTTAGTTAAGATGATATCAGAAAAAAGGTTTGGATATGTTTGTGCACATTTGTGTTAGGACAGAATTACCAAGGCCTGATGAAAGTGAGACAACTGTTGAGCAACGTATTCAGAAATGAAAACAGGTGTTCTCACAGAGGAGATACCAATTACACTTAAAACAGAAGTCATTTGTACATTATTATTTTTTTAACACAGAAAGGGAGAAAGTGTGTGAAAAGTTGTGGCAAACTAAAAGACAAACCAGCAACGTGAACTAGAGGTCTACTGTGAGGAAGGAAATGGAAGACTGGAATCATATTGCACATGAGCAGGGCCTAGACCTGAACTGTGAAAAATGCCCCCCTGTGAAAAGTGCCCCCCACTGCCACACCAATGCCGTGTTCTGTAGGACTTCACATATGCTCAGTGCCCCAGTCCTCCACGTTTTTAGGGGGAGGACTCTGTTCATTTCCTCGACCAACTGGGTACTTGATATTCTTTGAAGGTTCAGGTTTATTATCTCTTTCCAAAATACTTAGCATTTCCGTACTAAAATAAAAGAATGGGTAGTTAGCAACTTCAAATTCCTGGATATCAATAACTATCATTAGTGACTTCTGTTGTTTTGTTTCCAAGGTCTTCATTTATATTAATATCATTCTCTTCTGATTTATCCTATTTGCCAGTCACCAGTATAGTTCAAAGTGCTCTAAAGACTTCGTTTTTCAATAAATTTAATGAACTCTAATAGTAGAGTATCAATCCAATAGGCTTACTTTCTTACTTTGAACACGTCCATATGTTGACCATTTATAGTCAACATATGACTTACATGGGTCATATATACTCTGCAAGTGGGTAACTTACAGGGATTCTATTGTATTTTTTTTAAATACTGCACAGACAAAATTATTGGATTTTCATGGCCAGTCATCTCTTTCTTAGAAATGTATCACTTCTATTATTTTCTTTCTTGCTTCAATGATTGATACCATGTAGGACTGTCATTACTTGAGACTTCAATTATTTCAATAATGTTTCATGAGTTCAAATTCAATTTCTCTATCTCTAATGTTTTCTGAATACTATAGCTTTTGTAGCTTCTTAAAATAATTATGGCCGTGCAATTTTCTTGCTAAAATGTCTATAAAAATCCTTTTATTCATTGAATAAATATTTGATGCATATTATGGTCTATTCCCTACTCTAGGTCACATGCATACAGTAATATATAAAACATAAAATGTCTCTAATATCATGAAGTATAAATTCTAATTTTAATAACTATCAGAGTAATATGAGAGACAGTGATAGGGTGAAAGCCACTTGATGGCTAGTCAAGGAAAGACCTGGTTAATCCTTGTAGAGTTAGCCATGAAAGTGACTGGAAGCAGAGCATTATAGACAAAGTTAAAGACCTACGGAGACTATGGTGCGAAAGCAGAGATGAACTGTTCTGCCCCTCGGCACGAGGAAGAGACTGGAAAAAGATGAGGTAGATAAGGAAGGCTGGGCCAGATGGTGTTGGAATTTCAGGCCATGGAAAAGGCTTTGTATTTCATTCTGAGTGTACTGTGATTCACTGTGAGTGCAATGTGATTCATTCTAATTGCAATGTGATTTCAATGTATAATTAGGATTTTTTTGCATTCCAAGCTACAGACTCATGAGTAACTTTTAGGGGAAAAAGGATAATTTAATGGAAAAACATTGGACTATTTCACAAAACTTAAGGCTCACAATGGAGCTAGGTCTTAGGAACAAAACCAGGAATTAGAGACCTACTGTGAATAAACAATGCCCATTTTCTTCACATCTGCCTCTTTTAGTGTGCATTGTTCTCTCTCTCTCTCCTTTTCTTTTCTTCTTGTGGAACACAGCCATCCATCAACAGTCCCCAAGTGCCACGGTTAAAACAGTGATACAGAACTCTCCTGGCTACTGTCCCCTACACCACCTCTCTCTGTCTCCTTCTTTCTCTATCTTTGTCTCTGTGTCCTCTCTTCTTTCAGTTAATTCTAAAATTTGCAGCTAGGTCATAATTATACAATCGTGTACAACATAAAAAGCCACCAATGAATAGACCTATTGTTCCCAGAAGTACTACCGCGTTGAATATCCTGCCGTTCTTAGACATGGGGAAAGAAGGCATAAGTAAGTACATATTTTAGTAATTATTTATGTTTTCTAAGCACTCATAGTTTCATATGTTCATGTCAAACAAGGAAACAGGAAATGACTTATCATGCCTGTTTTAGAGATAAACTGGGAGTTAAACATTTAATGTCTTGGTCATGGTGAACAGCAAGCTGTTGGCTGAGATATACATTCTGTTTTAGAGACAAAATTATCTATATCCATTTAGTAATGCAACACATAGGATTAAGGCAAATATTTTGCCCCAGCATTTAAGGTACTCCATAATGTTTTACAAAATGGTTAAACTACTTTGCAATTTTTAATGTGTCACTCAGATAATCTTAAAGGAAACTTACACTCTGCAACTGTGCTAGGATTAATTTATTAAGTCTTGTGTTCATATTTGTGTTAGGGTACACGTAAGTATAATTCTTCTAGATAGTGAATTGTTATTCACATACTACTCAGTATTGTCAACTGTTAATTCCATACAAACATACAACTGTAACCTCTGAATTCCAAGATGCTTATACCAATTCCCTATATTCTTCTAGCCTCTTTCTATCACTGATGCATAGCTATTTCTTGATTGTGATTTTTTCCCAAGAGACACAAATGCAGAAGATATTGAGCTCTCAGTTACCATATACTATTAAGCCAAGAGGTAGAATAGCTTCTGTTCTTCATTAGAAATTATATATCCATGGTTTTCAGCCTTTGCCTGGAGTCTAAACATTTTTTATCCTCATTCTTAGTCACTTCAGCAGCTCAATTAATAGATTCCTCAAAATATATGCGTATCTTTCTTCTTAGCTCCACCACCATGTAAAGGCGATATCACCTTTAGTCATCTAATCAGTTTCTCCATTTGCTTATTTCAACCTCTCCAATTCATCCATTCTCTATAGATGAACCTCAATATTGCATTTATATACCTCAAAATGTCCTATAAATTTCCTTTTAAAAACATTTACATGATTTCTCCTTTGACTCAGAATAATAGAGCAGGCCCTTGAATTATATCACTTTATTGTAATGTTGATGAGAGTAAGTAAATCAATTCCCAGCTGGGGTCACTGTCTATGTGATGTTTCCACGTTCTCCCCTTGTCTGTGTAGGTTTTCTTTAAGTATTCCTCTTTCCTTTTACTTCCCAAACTCTGGTTCCTAGTCATGGAGCAGTACCAATGCATGGCCTGTTAGGAACCAGACCACACTTGGGAAGTGAGAATTGGTGGGGAGGAACCTTCGTCTGTTTTTCTAGCTGTCCCCATCTCTTGCATCCCTGCCTGACCTCTGCTTCCTGCCATATTAATGCAGGTATGAGATTATTGTTATTTTTTTGAATATAAAAGTGTAAGTTTATTTTATAATAGAGAAAGGGAAAAGAGTGGGAGGAAGAGGAGATGGGAAAGAGAGAGAGAAGAAAGTAGAGAACAAGGAGTGAGAGAAGGGAGGATGGGGAAGGGGGTAGATAAAAAAGCAAGAGAATGGCACGGTATCCCAAAGAAAGAGAGGGACTGCTGTTCACAAGACGTGCATGTTGGGGTCACTGGCATGTCTGAAGGGCTCCAGTGTGAGTGAGCGCGGCGGTTTGTGTGGGTACACACTGTGACGGAATGGCTTCCTGTCCACACTGGGCTCCCGTCCAGTGTGAGTGAGCGCGGGGGTTTGTGTGGGTACACACTGTGACGGAATGGCTTCCTGCCCACACTGGGTTCCTGCCCTTGCCTCTGGGATGCCAGGTTGTGCTCTGGACACCCCAATATAAGGGTTAAGACATGAATATGTGGGTAAATAATTATTTGTTTATAATAATCATAATTAAATGTGTACAGCTTGCATATACTTCAATAATTAGTATAAGAATGTGTTGGGTCTTTATTTAGAAATTTGGTGGTGTTTTTGTGACCAAAAACATGCCATGGGAACTTAACTCCTGTTTACATCAAGTAGTTGATAGTAAAATTGATTTCTTTATATATTGTTTCACTTTAAGTCACATTTCCAAGGAGCCTGTTGATGATGTGAAGTAAGGATTTACTGTATATAATTCTGTGCCTTATTTCTGCCAAGCCTAGCCTGCCTGACAGTTCAAGTTCAAATTTCCAACAAACTTCCAAAACTCATCTGATGCCTTTTACAGTTCTCTCCATTTTTACTTTCTCTCTTCCAGAGTTGTTTTTGTTGTTGTTTGTTTTTGTTTTAAATACTCTTTCACATTCTCTAGATAACGTTATATTTCATCTGACTCCAGAATTTCTTCAGTAACTTTTTTTCCCTTCTATGTGAAATATTGAATGCAATTCTCCTAGATTCCCCTAGATAGAGATATTGATAAAGATATCCCCGTCATCCTTCAACTTAAATGCCGATACTTAGAAATAGCTGCCTAGAAAGAACTGCCTATCTAATAATTTCCTCTTAGTGTTTTTACAACACCCTACTTACTCTTGTGTTGTAAACTGGAGTAAAGCAAAGGGACATTGAATTATTGTTTTCCAAAATATCATTGCTCTTTAATAGTTAGAAATAAATGAGGGATCCATATCTCCTCTTTCTAATTTCATATACAGATCAAATTCTGCCACACACTTAACATCCTTCATAAAAACATCAATAGCAAACCCCTAAAAACACAAAAACAACTTAACAGTCACTTCCAAAACTCTGTATCATTTCATGAGCTCATGTGTAAAATGTGCAGTAGAAACAAATTAAAGGGAATGTGATTGTCAATTAACCATGCAAAGTTAGTAATCAATAATCCACTAAATCAGTGGTATACATGTGATACGATTTCAAGTTCAAGTGAAATAGTAAAGACAGGTAAGTCTTTACACTTTTTTTTCTTGAGACAAAGTTTCACACTGTTACCCTGGGTACAGTGTCAGTGGCTCAAGTGATCCTTTTGCCTTGGCCTCCCTAGTAGCGGGGGCTACAGGTGCCCACCACAACACCTGGCCACTTATTTACTTATTTATTTATTTTTATTATTAGTAGAGATGGGCTCTCTTTCTGGCTCAAGACTATTCTTGAACTCAAGCATTTTACCTGCCTCAGCTTCCAAAAGAGCTAGAATTTTAGGCATAAGCCACAGTGCCCAGCTGTACAGCACCTCTAACTAACAGACATTTTTTTTTACATGAGAGGACAGAATTTATTGACAGCGGAAGATGGATAGAAAGATTGATAAGCAAAAGAGGGGGAACAGAACCTTTGGCAGCAGAGGAGGGAGTCCAAGTTAATAGACTTATTTTGAACCCCACTCACTTCATTAACAATAATTCTGTTAATTAATCAAATATCTTATTTTGACTAGGAATATAGGGAATGAAAATATGGCTCTGCCTTCTTCTGAAGTGATTTTCAAATGCTATTTAATTATCTCTGTAAAAAGTAATCCACCTCAGGACATTGACGAATTGGATATGCATTAAATCTAATGCAAAGATGCACACTCACGCACATGTGCGTGTCTCACACATCGAGACCTTTACTCTCATAGCTCTTAAGATAGTTACTATTTCTATTCTGTTTGTTATATTTTCCCAAAAACTGCACAGGAGAAATAAAATTATAGGACAATAAATAATATCACTCTTTATTTCTCGAAGTTCCTGCAGATTCATTTATCTCTGACGACATTCTGCTGTGTTAAGTGAACACTTTCCTTACCAAACAACATTTTTCTTAATAGACAGATTCCTTCTAGTTTCTTACTCCGCAGGTTAACCAGTCCTACACTCTCGCATCACATATTCATCCAATCCAAGTTAGTTTTCAATCTTTATTTTCATTTATTTATTTTTAATTTGAGACAGAATCTCACGTTGTCTCTCTGGGAAGAGTGCCGTGGCATCACAGTTCACAGCAACCTCAAACTCCAGCTGTCTTAATGCCTCAGCCTCCTGAGTAACTGGGACTGCAGGTTCCCGCCACAACGTCCAGCTAGTTTTTAGAGACAGGGTCTCGCTCTTGTTGAGGTCGTTCTCGAACTCCTGACCTCAGTCAATCCACCCATGAAGGCCTCCTAGAGTGCTGGGATTACAGGTGTGAGCCACCACGCCCAGCCTCCTTCCCAATCTTGATAGAGCCTTTTGGAACATTTAATAGCATATCCCAAACTCTGTAAAAATCCTCAACTTAATTCTTCTCAAACAAAACTAAGATTCTGTCAAAATTGTACTCTGCCTTACTTTGGTAAATTTTAATAAGCATAGCTTTACTTAATTAACAGTTATGGTTTTCCTGTAGTTATTCACTGAAGTATTTAAAAATAAACTCTAGCCAACATGCCTACCTGTGCACTGTTAGTCCACATAATAATGAAAACTCTGTGAAAACAAGAAACGCTTTTGACTTGTTCACCATTATATTTCTAATTGCTAGCCAAAACCTGGTTAGATTAAATTAAATTAAATTATATTATAAGATTAGGACACTGTAAACTGGAATAATGGCTGATTCTCGAATTTCATTCAAACTTACAGTCATTAGTTAAAATCTGATAAGTAGGCAGTAACCTCACTTAAACAGTGGTGCTATGTTGAAACTTTCCTCACACAAATTGTAATCATGAGAGAAAGAAAATTTCGCTGTTTATAAAAAAGCTGCCAGCAGCAGGAGAACACTTTCTAAGAATATTGTTCAATTCCTCTTAGAGAATAAGGAGCTTGTTTCTTTGAGAAAATTTTATTAAATTGTTTTGATCAAAGTTACGTCAAAGTGTATTTTTTGTGCTGGCTGTGTTTCAGGAAATTCTCTTCAAGGTTTTAAGCTTTTATATGCAGAAATACACCTCAGTGCTGTTTGTAAAATGCAGATTCCAGTGTTCTAATACCAGAAACTTTAATTGAGTAGTTATGTTTGAAATAACTTTGAATCTCCCTTTAGACCACATTACCTGTGTACTGATCATTTACTTTCACCCTCCCAACGTGTATGTTTCATCTTTTTCTCTCCTGCTCTGAGCCCTGGAAGATTTAAGGGTATGTTGACTGCATAATGCTGGACTCTCTTTCCTTCTGGCTTCTGATAGTCTTCAACCAATGAAATCAGAGATCAAATGAAGAGAAAGAATGAATTCAAATTACACGGTCTCTTACTGCTCCACTTCTGGGGATTCCTGAAGTGACTGGATTCCTATGCAACTGTAGGTTCTGTCCTATGACTATGTTCTCACTAGACTGAGTGTTGGAAACGGTTTCTCGTTGTTCCCAGTCCCTGAGTAGCTGGAAACTTCCTATGAAATCACTTAATCTCATCTGTAACGGTTAACTATTTTAGTAAAGGTTTTTAAAAACATAGGTTCAGCACGCTGTCTTTTGAGGGAACCATGACTGATATAAAGAACTGAAATGCGTATTGTCCTTGCCTCACCTTCTCAGGAACAGCTCCCTAGGACGCCTGCGTGCACTTCAGGAAACTGAAAGGCATATTGTTCTCCTTACATCTAGTGTGGATAGCCCAGAAATTTCAATAATGGTGGCTCAAGAATAATGACATTACTGTAAATATTATTAATTATTAGTGGTTTTTTGCTTATTATGTTTTATATAAAGACGATGATCATATATCTTCTAACCACACACACACACAAACACACGTACACACACTTCACAGCACTCTTCATGAAACCCTGGACGATTTAGGTTTAGGCATCTCAGATTAAACAGAATTTTTGCCTAGAATATAGACGCTCAATATAGCAGAGCAATTGCTGGCACATAAATGCACCTTTAAATTTGCACGTCTGTGCCTGTGTGTCTTTATACATTTAACCTCATTAGACTCATTACATATTTTTGACAAATATATTATTTTATAGGCATTATAGGTACAAATATGAACATATATAATCAGCAGTTTAAGAAATATTTTGATATCTTGAAAAAGGCATTACAATTTATCTCTTCTGAAATCTGAGATTTCTTGTTTTAAGAATTTTAGGTGCAAATTACTCAGAAGCACAAGCTTGTTAAATTAATATTATCTGATTCCATTTCTTAAGTACATTTTTCATAACAATAAAATGATACAGAAGTCTGTTTCGTCAGTATTTTCTAATTTCTCTGAACTATAAAACCCATATTTCATCATGGCAGTGTAGTAGAAATCAAGAGAACAATATTTTTGTTTCTTATCTCTGCATAAAAATGCTATACACTTAAAGACTTTCCCTTTTAAAAAAAAAAAAAAAAAGCAAAACACAATAGTATCTTTTTGTTTCCCTATAATTATTTTCCCTTTAGGGTAATGTCCCTTGTTATCCTCTTGGCTGGTATATAAGCCATATTCTCAAAAGCCCCCAGCAGCCACATACGACAATCTTCCTGTTTTCACAATTTTAGAGAATTTATTAGTATTAATTTAAATTAATAAAACTCTGTTACATTTCAACTCTGTTCATGCAAACATAAAATAGCCACTTGGAAATATTAGTAAAATGTGAGGGTAGACTAATACTTTCTTGCATATTATAAAACAGCCTCAACTGAGAAAGGATGAGATCGGAGATCAAGGTAACAAATTAGATTGATGTCCTGTCCTCGACATAATGGCATTTTCATTTCTGAGCCCGACCAAGTCCAAAACAAAACCATTTTTTATAGTTGTTCTAAATCCCAAGAGAAATGAGTTCAGGTGGTCTCAACTCAGTTTCTTGTATACGAGAGGACATATCAAAAAGCTGTCAAAGATTGATAGTAATTTATCACTTTCACTTTTAAAAAGCTGTGGGATTACAAGCATGAAGCCAGTAACAGCAAAAATAGTATCCAGCAGCATTTCTTCTCCTTTTGCATCAGCTAGAAGTATCCATTTTATTATATCTGTCATGTCATGATGAGTACATGTTATTGTAACATATTAATTAAAATTTTCCTTAAATGTTCAATTATTAACATTTAAATAGAAAAATTTTGTCAGTTCCAACCATGGTTTGCATCAATGTAATAACCAAATACTATCATACATATTTAAGACCATTATATATCAGGCAAATTAAGCTTAAGTCTCAGTTTTCTTGTGCATTTTGTATCAGTCAGACAAATATTTGTCAAATCTTTAAATAAAGAAACTTCACAGAATTTTTTTATGGTAAGGTTTTTTAAAAATTATATTAACGTGTTTTTCAAGGAAACCAAATAATAGTTTCAAATAATTATAGTTAATATAAATACGTAAAATTACATAGCTTGGTGCCATTCAAAATGTAATGATGTGACATTGTAGCATAGAAAAATTATTTTACATGTTGGCTGTGGTTAGTCAATTTTTCATTCACCCTTGAATCTCTTGTGATGCATTGTTCTCATGGAAATAGGAAATGCCACATGTGTGACAGTGAAGGGACGGCATCAGTATTTGAAACTTTAAGGGATCTGGGTCATAAGATGGGGCACAATGTAATTCATTCAAATATTATTTAGATCCCTTCTTACAAATTGCCTAACCAAGAATTTTTAAATTAGATAGAAGTCAGAAGTATTTTTGATAACGTAAAATCTAAACGTGTGTATAATGGAATGCATTTCTATTTTGAATACAAGGCATAAAAAATATATTCAGGTGTCCTTTAAAACAAATTAGAAGAAAGAAGGATGATGCCATGACTTATTAAAAAGCAGTATTCATTCTGTTCCTTGAAAATGTTATTAGAGAGATAATGCAAAAATTAACTCTTGTTAGTTGGTATTGACATAGTGAACATTTCAAGAGAAATGTATTATGATTATCAGTCTGATAAGAGCCAATTATTTGGATAATGCAATAGAGGTTTTCATATTATTAAAATTGTTATATCAGAGCTAAGTTGAACTAACTGACAATTTAGCATATTTTACAAATATTCAAAGAATCATATGGCTGAATGGATAGCATCATACAAAATAAAAGGCAATGTTAATATATGATTTAACAAATGTACATTGGAAAGAATATACTATATCTTATCCATTATAGAATTTATATTAATGTTTAGTTAATTTTTACTACATTTTGATGAGGAGTGTTTGTTTGTTGTTGTTGTTCCCTATACATGAATAGCTTTCATGCTTTAGAACTGGAAAAAAAAAATCATTATTTCTTTTCAATAAGAAAAGGACCTAATGAAGACAGAGAATAAATGGTGAGCAGACCTACTCTTTTGTTTAAAATGAGAGTATTAAAAAACATTTCACTTAATCAGCATGCATATAAATTAGAGGAAAATGGAAATCAAATACAATGAAATGAGTTGTGTTTAATTATTTTGATATTCTCCAAGTGAGGTAAATAGGCATCCTTTTCATTAAGATGGTATAGAACTACTATGAATAAATTTCCCTTAACAAACAAGGTCATCGTGGAAATGCCCTTTTAATGAACTCAAGAGAACTGCATGCTATTTTTCACCAGAGAAGTTAACTCTTAAAATTCAGTACAGTTCTCCATATAGGAGTTAACACCAAAAATATGTCTAAAGATCCTTAAATTTAATGCACTATTTAAATTCTTTCCGTAGAAATCAAAGATATTTAATTCACTCAGCATCTGTGTTTTGGATATAATTACCATAGCTCAAACATTCTATGATTACTTATAAACTTCAATACTTTATCATTTTTAGTTCCACTCTTTCTTTCCTGGAATTAAATTCAGCTTTATTCATCCTTTTACCTTCAATCAAATATAAGAAAGAAATTTAACTGTGAGAGAAATTTTAATATGAGAGATAAGGGAGATATTTACCTGAAAAACCCACATTATTTCACCATGGAGGATAAGGGAATTATGCATTTTAAATAGTTTTAATCAATTTATGTATAACATGTAGGCTGTTTCTTTCCCAAATTTTTTTTTTTTTTTACATTTTGTTTATTTATTTATTATTTTTGTTGGAAGTAATAAGCCACAAAACACTTAAGACGGGGCAGTTTTTCTCTTTAGTTTCTAAAGACAATCTCCTATCTATCCCTTCATTGTGTTTTTATCTTAATAAATTCTGTAGACCTTTTCTAAAGAAAAAGTTAATGGTCCAAAGAAAGGACTATGATTTTAAGGCAATTAACCAATTTATTGCAACAATTTTTCATGAAAGTTTTTTTTTTAATTAAGAACTTCTATTATACTAACCTATTTTTGTTAATGGATCACTTTTAATCAAAAAGAAGACTAAACATCATATTTTTATTAACAATAATTGTATTAGGTTCTATGGATGATATAAAATTGTATAAGGGAAAATGTTTAAGTACATTAATGTGCTAGAATTAGAAGCTAAAGATGTGTATAATAAGTTCATAATGAAGCACAAACACCAATAGTGAAATGAGGCCAGTTGTGATGTTATGACAACTATTTTGACTCAGGACTTAGATCAACTTCAGAATAATGAATATTTGCTACAGGAAATTCTTCACCAGGACAGAAAGACCGCAAAGTATCTGATATCTTTGCTCTTTGCTTCAAGAAATTTTATTTTATTGTAGCAAATGAATCGCTCATTTGCATAAATAATTGGTTCAAGAAGATGATAGTTGGTCTACCCGGACTTAAACGCTCAATCGTCAGAATAATAGTTTTCTTGTGAAACTTTGCCTTAAGGCCTGCCTCTTCCCACATGAATCAATTCTAATCCTTCTCTTACAAACTTTGCCAGCCATTCTTTTGCCTTGGATGACCTATATTAAATCAACTGAACTCATACCAAAAGCCCCACTCATATCTTCTCCATACGTCCACATTTTGATAACTGTTAAGATACTAAGATGTTGCTCTGTTCTTATTTTGTCAATTTAATAAATTCAACTTTACTTAATCAATAGTATTTTTAGTTTCCTAGCATAATTACTATGTAATCAACCACAAACATCTCTGGAAAGCTTGTCAAGAAGGCCATCAAAGCTTAAAACTCTCTCAGAAAACTACATCAAATTGGCCTCTGAGTCTCCTGCTTGGAGTATCTTCCTTGACTGTGATGGTGAGGTAGGTCCCACTTTGTGTGTGAACATATATTGGTGATAATTTTGCCTCTGAAAATAAAAGAAATGTTTTAAAATAGATTATTTGCTATCTCATTAATTTTTAACAGCCTTTTTTTCAATCTTCAGTCAGTAATGACCTGTTCTTCCTTTAATAGTACCATAATTTTTCCTTAGGATTGTGCTTTCAACTTTCTGTTGGGAGTTATAAGACGAATTTCATAGACAATAAGATCAGCATAGAGTATAATAAATCTACCCTTAATTGAGTCCCAATCCCCAAAACTCCAAAGCTCTTGTCAGATTGGCTTCCTTCTATAAGACACTTTGTCTTCAGCCAACTTCTTTTCCAAATAAATTTTTAAAAATGCCAAAAGGGAAACTGAATGTGAACATAATTATTTATTTGATGGGTGCCTCAGAATAAGAAACTGATAAGACTTAAAATATCATATGGTTTGCCATTTAAAAAATAATTTCACGTAGAAAAAATACCCTGAAACAATAAAAACATTTGTAAAGTGTAATTTTACAATGGACAATGGATTTGCTTATATTTTTATATCCTGTGATGCTTAATTGTATGTGTCAACTTGGTTTGGCCACAGCGCCCAGATATGTGTTCAAAAATTATTCTGAATATTTCTATGAGTGTGTTTTTAGTGAGACTGACATTTAAATTAGTGGACTTCGAGTAAAACAGATTGGCCTTCAGAGTGTGAGTAGACATCCACCCAATCATTTGGGGGCCTGAAGGGGACTAAAAGACTGGCTCTCCGTGGAGCAAGAGTGAATTGTGACCTAAACTGCACTATTGGCTCGTCCCTAGATCTCCAGCCTGTTGGTCATCATGCAGGCATTGGACTTGACTGCCTTCACAATCATGTGAAGCGATTCCTTAAAGTAAATCTCTCTGTCTCTTTATATACACATATGGTACTGATTTTATATTTTCAAAGAGCCCAATTACAAATCTTCACAATATAAAATTTCCCTATGCTAGTTGAGAAGCTAAAAGACAAAGTACATAATGTAGTCTGAAATGGAATCGAGCTCTTAATCTG
This sequence comes from Perodicticus potto, assembly GCA_963574655.1. Lineage (NCBI taxonomy): Eukaryota > Metazoa > Chordata > Mammalia > Primates > Lorisidae > Perodicticus > Perodicticus potto. The sequence continues at coordinate 15,203 of CAUYRH010029646.1, forward strand.
GGTTATCTTTCAAACTTCCTTGAAGAAACGTCTTTTAACTATTAAAGAATGATCTTTAAAATAAATTATTAATAGCATGTGTTAACATAGTACCCTTAAGTACTGGCACTATTGCACAATCTCACCTTTGAAAGAATGGCTATTCAGGTGGTAGAAACTTGTGAACAAATTTCAGACATTAACCATTGTTTCAGCCGATAAATCTCACTAGAGTACCTTTCACCAAGGAACATTAGTTTTTTGTCTTGCTAACACTAAAGAAGGCACTTATTTTGTAAATGGAACTGCCTATTTAAGTCTTCTCTTGGAGACTTCTTGGGATATATGAAAGGGAGTGCTTTTCCGTAATCAGGTGACAAGTAATTTGAATCTCCACCTGCTATTTTAACTGTGTTTAAATTAAAGTTCTAATGAAAGATTGCTAGGAATTGTTTGTTTTTTACAGCTCGAATATTCAGGTAATATTGACAGAGTTATTGGTGTTAAGTCTTTGGACTGTGTCATACATACATCCAACAAACTTAACACATTTTTCTTTAAGACAAGATGCCACAACCTGAGTGCCCGATAATTACATGAATGGATTAATCAAATGTTGTATATTTATACTATGGAGTACCCAGCTATTAAGAAAATGACTAGTAACTTTTGCGACAACCTGAATGGAAATGGAAAACATTCTCCAAAGTGAAACCTCACAAGACTGGAGGGTGAAACACATGTACTCAATACCAAAGTGGAACTAATTGTTCAACACTTTAAGTATTGGAAGTATATCTCACCAAAAATCAAATTGGGAGCAGATGGAGAAAGGGATGGGTAAATTCACAGCTATTGGGTATGGTGTACATTATTTGGGTGAAGGGCACACTTACAATTTTGACTCAGTGTGTACAAAAACAAAATACTTAAACAAAACATGTGTACTCCCTAATATTCTGAAATTTTATAGAAGTATCATAGGACCTAAAGTGTAAATTAAAATTCTTGGGTCTATACTGGCATTAATTAATGGTTGGATTTAAAAATATATATATAATATAAAATGTATACTATATAATATTATATATATATATATATATATATATATCAGTGAAGAACAAAAACCAGTCTTTGAAAGCCTGATAGAAAAGAAAAGAAAATCTCGTCATACTTGTAATTGTCCTTATAATACTCATCCTCTTAGTACAAAAATCAACAGAAAAGGATATAGATTTGTTCAATACTCCAGAGACATAAAAGAAAATAGTTATTCTCTGCTTTCTATGATACTGAACCCAAGTATTATTTTACCTTTGATGCCACCTAAGCCTATATATTTTAAGATAGTGCATCTGTGGTCTGGTTTTACTTCTTACTGCCCTCCTCATTAAGTTACTTAAATACCTACTGGCCCTTTCCGAAGAAGGTATAACATACGACTGCAGTATTGTGCCTCCGAAGTCTACTAAGGCTCCCTGTACTTGTCACAAGTTCTTAACAAAGACCTTCAGTATCTTAAATTTCCCAATACACTTTGTATCCATTGTGTGGATCACCTCTTATTATGGTTTCTTGAAGAAGTGATGCCTAAGATTGATTCTATGCATTTACCTAGTTCAAGAAGAACATAAAAATCGTAAGGAAATGTTATAATTTTGTTAAAACAAAGGATATGACTTATCCCAGGGTGTAAAATATCACAAGAACAGAAATGTTTCTCTTCAGATAAACTTTATAATACATGTATTTGTTTCATTCTAGCATTAGGAGATAATCAGAGGATTCTTTGGCCCTACTGACTACTATAAGCAATGGGTTCGTTGCTTTTCTAAAGTCACTATGAATGTACATAATTTAATCAAAAGTTTGAGGGAGGAATCCCCTAAAAGAGCTGCATGCTACCTCAGAAGTTTACTAAAACACCCTCTATTTGCTACAAGTCTGATTTTTTTTTTTTTTTTTTTTTGAGACAGAGCCTCAAGCTATCACCCTGGATAGAGTGCTGTGCCGTCACAGCTCATAGCAACCTCTAATTACTGGGCTCAAACTAGTCTCTCGCCTTCGCCTCCCAGGTGACTGGGACTACAGGTGCCCGCCACAATGCCCCGCCATTTTTTAGTTGCAGCCATGATTGTTGTTTGGTGGGCCCAGGCTGGATTTGAACCCGCCAGCTCAGGTGTATGTGGCTGACGCCTTAGCCCGTTGAGCCACGGGCGCCGAGCCTACAAGTCTGATTTAAGAATAATTTTTGAATCATACTTGTGACACATACAGGGTGTCTTAGTAAACTTAGTAAATCATTTTATGATTTAAAAATAATCTTCAATAATATCCCATTTATTCATGAACAGATGATCTTGACAAGTCCTTAGTGTTTCTTATTCAGCTTCATGAGAATAATCAGATGTTAATATCTCCTTACCTGTGGCAAAAGCCTCTTCCCCCTATTTCAGCTCAATAACAGTTTTTGCTTAAATAATAAAAGCCTCTATGGATTTGATCTAGATTTTCTTTCGAATTTGGTGGTTCTTCATGCTGAAAAAATTTTGGCACTCATTTAAAATGCTCAAAAAGAAGGCGGGCTCAGTGGCTCACACCTGTGGGTTAAGCGTGTAATCCTAGCACTCTGGGAGGCTGAGGTGGGTGGATTGCCTGAGCTTAGAAGTTCCATACCAGCCAGATCCAGAAAGAGACTCTGTCTTGGGCACCTGTAGACCCAGGTACTATGGAGGTTGACACAAGAGTATCGTCTGAGCTCAGGAGTTTGAGGTTGCTGTGAGCTATGATCCCATTGCACTCTACCAAGCATGACAAAGTGAGATTCTTTGTCATATATACATAAATAATAAATAACTACATACTAAATAAATGAATAAAATGCTCAAAAAGTAGGTTTATCAATAAATATGTTTATCATCAGGTAGGTTTGTTTCCTACAAAGTTCTATTACTCCTTCATACTTATTTGTTAAGTATTAATATCATTCCTTAAATAATGGGACTTTATTTCTGCATCAGAAGGAGAAACAAATGACAGACTTGTCTCTGCCAAGGATATTTCTATATTCCAAACATATTTATTTAGAAAAGTCCTTATAGATAATATACACATACTGTTATTTATTAATGGGTCTTATTTTAAGAACAGAACAGAAATTGTCAGGATATATTAAAATATAATTCAACTTACTCATATTAGTTGACACCTTACTAGAGGGCAAATTAGCCCAGATGGCAGAACATGCTGCACACCTCTGATTTTGACAAATGGTTAGAGATAAGAGAGCTAGTTTATTGCAACAGCCTTTTTCACATAATATGTGATTTTGGAATGCTTTAGAAACAGCACTCATTCATGATATCACCAGGAATTTCAATGCAGAATGTCTAATAGATGAAAGAACTCTTTATTCCTTGATACTTTTGAAGTATGTAGTCTTTATAAAATTAGAAGTCTGCACACAAGAAAAGATTATGTGAAGGCAAAGGGAAGGGTTTTAGGTAATCATTAAGAGAGACAGAAGCTTTGATTAAGATCTAGGTCCCTTGACACTGCAAAAAACCAAATTTTAAAAGAAGATTAAAGAAGCTCTTATGGAATAACAGTGATTAGTACCATAATTTATAAAAAGAGAGAAAGAAAGAACTCTTGGGAGAAATCTGGGTGTACGTCACATCACCTGAAAATAATCTTTGGCACTTGCAGATCAGCTACTTGGAGTTCCCTAAAAACTATGCAATAATTTTCTACTAAATTGTTCACCACAGCAACGACCCAGCAAGGATATTATATTCAATCAACATCAGAGTGGCGGGCTTTACTAAAATTGCTGGAGCATCTTGTATCTCATTTATCACTGTAGTCCTAGTAAACCTGTACAGATGGACTATGTGCAAGAGGCCCAGTTTTATGGTTCCTTTTAACATGTTCAAATGAGTATCATTTGAATATTCTTTGTAATAAGCTTTAAATATCTCTTGGTCATTGTTTACAATGGCTGTATGGACAGTATCCAGTCATGTATAGCTCTGTTTTCCTTATTATATTGCTGGATACTTTGTGGACAGGACTTGTATTTCCATGATGGAAGACTATTGATTTAATGCTAGCAAAATATTGCATCATGTCCAAATTTAGGGTTTTCAATCTGTCACTCCAGTGATAAGAGCACTAGTTAAGAGTTACTGACATTATAGACAATTGTAAAGTCTTGGTACTTACTCAAAAATCTTACTGTTGGAAACTATACAAAATCTTCAGTAGAATTAGAACCAATACATTTCCAATTGAAATTTGCAAAACACTTAACACATCTTGCTCTTTGATGGCCTAAAATATGTCACTGATTTTAATACCAAACAAGTCAACTTCTTCTGTTTCATTAACCCTTACTGTCAACTTAAGATTTAGTAACAGGCCAACCCACCCACTTAGAAGTATTGTATATATTATAAGCTCTTCTCTATTATAAACTGTCATTGCATATACCTCAAAGAACTCATACAAATTACCCATCCTTATAATCAGAAGGTTTAGTTGTCCCTCTCTCAACAATGTATTAAATAGCTCTTTTATCACCTCATTCCTTCACAGCTGATATTCTGGAAGAAAAGTCTAAGAAAGACAGCCTACAAAGAGCTATTAAAATAACATTTTAACTCATGAGAAAAATTCCAAGAAGTTGGTCTTTGAAATCACAACTATCAATTTGGGAGACACAACCATCCTCATGTCACTGGAAAAATGATCAGGCATGAGACTTCAAACTGAGAATTGTTGGACGTTCTCCAGAAATAATAACTATATAAAGTAGATATTTTCATGACTCAGAAAACTGGATCCAAATGATAGAAACAGCAGAGTATTATACTTTAATGCATGCTGGTGGTCTTTATTTATAGAATTTTTTTTCTTTTTTTCTTTTGCTGGTTTGCATTCCTAATTTGCAGACACTAGTTAGTTCTCAACTGTGATGCTCCCAAAACCCTTCTACTTAATGTTGTTTGTTCCATTCCTAATTACTCGTTGTATCTCAATTGTCTTATCACTGTCATCCTAGTAGACCTATAAAGATAATATGTACAAGAGGCCTAGGCTTCGGGGCCCTTCAAATGCACTCAGATGAGCAGCATTTGAATACTCCCTGCAAGAAATTTTGAATATATCTTGGTCAACATTTGTTTCCAATATTCAACTACCACTTACTCATGATATGGCTAAAATCTAAACTCAGATTATTTTTGTGTCTGTATGCATATTCCTCTGGATGCCACTTAGACCTATTGTAATGAAACAAAAAGGTTCAAGTTCGCTTTTATTCAACCAGTAAACATCATAAGGCAAATATCACAAAAAGACAGATGGCTAAAATTAAAAACAAAAATAAAGACAACAGCAAACTCTGACATAAGTAAAAATCTAGGAACCTTTTGTAGGAGTTTGTCTTTGTAAGTAAACTTTTCTAAATGTAGAGCTTGATGAGAAACTATGTAGAACAGCATGTGTGTGTGTATGCTATCTCACTTTTATAAACTTTAATTGAAAAGCTCACTAGATGAGTGAATTTTCTGAAACAAATCCCTACCAACTGATGTCTTACTGTTTACTATTTTAGAATATGTAATACATATAGGCTACCTTTAATGGTATTTTGGCTTAAAAAAAAAAGATAACTAGTAACTAGTTGGATTCCAGAAACAGGTATTTTATTTTAACCACCAAAACCTATAGTTTACTCTAGGAAAAATGGGCAGTGACTTATTTTGGTGGACTGTTGCCAGCTTTCCTGATAGTCTTATAGTCAGATCAACAAAAGGTTCAAGTTTACTCCTCTCTCTCTGTCTCTCTCTCCCTCTCTCTCTCTCTATATATATAGAGAGAGATTTCTTGATAATTTAATTAACTAAGGTAAAAATTCTAGTCTTTGATTGTCACTACAAAATCAACAACAACAAAACTATTTTGGACAATCTTCAAGTTTCTCCATTTCACACTTTATAAGGGGCTCAGAAAGTGGGGAAGAGTCTACATTCTGTTGTCCAGATATTGTCTAATAAGACAGTGTCCTTGAGGCTGGAGAACAACTTGCCTTAGAAATCAAAAGGTTGGAAAAATAGTGAACAAAAACAGAACATCCTGTGGTCTAATTTCCCTTCTTAAAAAGGACAATGTGTCTCACTTAGGATAATGGTCTCCAGTTCCCTCCAAATTGTTGAAAAAGGCATCAAGTCATCCTTCTTCGTGTAGTAGCTTGTGTTTTACATATGCCGCATTTGGTCAATTCTCTCATGCATTGATAGGCACTCGGGCTGACTCCACATCTTTGCAATTGTGAACTGTGTTGCAATAAACATTCCAGTGCAGTTGTCTTTCTAATAACATGACGTTTTAGGTGAAGAATGCAGTACTTACATCCTTAGAATGTCCTGTGACCATCAGTAATATAGAAAATATCCAGGAAAAATACATAAAAAATTAAGCCATTTAGCTTGTATGTATTTATGATCTGTATTCTCTTCAGAAGTGGTAGAATATTTTCTCTTGATATGATTTGTTCACTCTTGACTCTGGTTGAAAAGTGAATAAATATTCAATGAATTAGGCTCACATTAGATAATGACAGTGGATAAGGACAGCTTCAGATATGAAAACATCTGTGCTAAAAATCTACTTGCTCAAGAAAGTCCTCCCTGGAAGGCAAGGATGTAGAACATCGGGAATTTTACTATTTCTTTTAGGAAATTACTAGAACTTTATTTGATTGATTGATTGATTGATTGATTGAGTTTCGATTGCAAACAGCCTCCTCATCTGGTCGATCAAATGTCCTATCAAGATAGATTGCACTTCTATATAAACAGTTTACTGAAAATTCCCAAAACCAGCTGGTGAAAACTTGCCCCAGATTTTACCTTACAATCTTAAATAGTTGTTTTGGGTGAAGCCAAACCCAGATTCTTGACTTCAAGCTACTTGAACACAGATCCTCAGTTCTATAAGTAACCTTAACTATTTTTTTCCTTTTATCCTAGTGTTAAACTTGTCAAAAAGGTGTTATCTTTGCTTTATAAAGTTAAACTTAGCCTTTTTGTTTGATGGGTTTGTTTCTAGTGGTTTACATGAGGATGTCAGAATCAACAGCAGGAGAAAAAAAAAATGCTGAGAACACAGATGCAGTTAGAGGGCGTTGAGTGGGCCATTAGAATTTTCATGAAAGGATATTTTGAAATTAAAGCTATTTTGAAAGGCCCCAATACTATGTCAATGGCAATGCCATTATGAGAATTTAAATTATACCTGTGTTTAGGCAGGTGTTGGGGGAATTCCTTCACTTTTGAAATTGTTTTCTTTGGAATGTCTGCACTGTACACCTTGCTTATATGTGTAAGACTTTCTAGTGGACGGGGTAAGAAATAGTAAGTTGAGAGTTACCAGTAAAAAAGATGATTATAATAGTGAAGAAAAAAGGAAAGGTGGGAAATATAACCCTCTGAGGCCCACATATGATGAGTAGGTAGTAGAAAAGAATAATTTTAAAAAATCTTAAAAACTAAAAACACTGTGGAGAAAAAGCTAGTGCAATGAAAATGTCACAGACTTAGAGTAGCACACAGGCCTTCGGAAGCACACCCAGAATTTGTTTGAGGTAGAAAAAAAATGGACAACTATCATTTGAACATAGCATTTTGTTTGGGGAAATGTAAATATGCACATATCCAGAGTAGAAGCAAAGGTTATGGAAATAGAGGCAAGGATTTAGAATAAGACATTTTTTCCTAGGAAGCTCTGCGCTACAGCAGTCAGGAATGAAAGACAAAGGAGGGATCCGAACCGGTAGCTCTGCTCAGGAAGGAAAAGTACGATCTACTTGAATCCACACAATCTGGTCCAGATATTCTTATTTCTATTTCCCCAAATATTTCTCTACCAGATCTAATCAATTTCTAATCTTCACACTTTATGCTGTGTTAAAGAGCTGAAAAAGGTCACAGTCTCTTTATCTGTTATACTCCAAGCAGTAACATTATATATCTAAACTTTAAAATGAAACATTAATATTAAACCAAATTATGCATTTAGTTATACATATTATGAGAATGAATTCAAATATATTCTTATACTTCTATCTTTGCACTTTGGTGAGTCAGCCTCCAAGTGGAGAAGCTGCTAATGAAGAGAGAGAAGTTTTGGGATTTACAAACCAAAAATTCAAAGGCAAATATGAGTAAAATATCCAATTCCTTAATTCCCAACTAATAAAAAGAAATTTGGAAGTCAGTCCTCAGTGAACAATGGTTTTCAAATTTCTCTATCTATCCTGGTTGGCTTCAAGCTAGAGTTTTACTACTTGCTCAGGAAATGAGTAAAAAGACAAAAATCATAAAAGAATGAAAAAGACAAATTTGAACACTTTCTGAGAGAATTTTAGAAAAAGGAGAAAGGCCACAGCATGAAACACCTGATGACAGAGTAGCTGATGGGAAACACTGACAGTAAACTCTAAAGAGAATCCAAAACGTTTATTTGCAGTTCTGTACAAATGTTCAGGAATTTCAACAGGTGAAAGCAATTGAGGTCATCATTATCCCTCATGGCTTAGCTGACATTATGCAGGGGACACAGATTTCCTAATATGTCCTAAGGGGACATTGAACTTAGTGAGACATCTGTGGTCTAGTCGTGGGGAAGATGACACTGTATGTGAGAATACCAAAAACAGAGGCAAGTGCCTGGGACCCCAGATGCTAGCCCTAAAGGGCATTGTACTGATTCCTGCCTAGAGCTAGATGCATCATTTTGAAACATAAAGAGGAGGCCTAAAACATGGATTTGTACTCTTCATTTCTTCATTTACCAGTACATATTAGATATGTATCCTCATAACAGCCCGTCAGTCATTATCTCGTTTAAGAGCAATACCAGGTGGGGCCAAAACTCTAAAAAATACGATTTCTTTGTCATTTATTTAAGCACAGGCTAAATTTATATAAGGTTATCAAAGAAAGTATTGAGTTGAACTAAAGTTACTGGTTTTATGTAAGTATTATTTTGTCTTATTATTACCCTATGTGGTGCTAATTCATGAAAAAGAATTGATTAACAAATAAGAGGTTATTTTAAGGAAAAGTGTTTTTAATATGTAATCTGTTTTTAACATCTAATCTAATTATTATATATAATACACATCTTTTTTCCACTTTCATCTAACTCATGCACTCGGTGGAAGGTAGCAGAGAATTCCATTATTTTCACTGTGGTAATGAAATGTTGTATTAAGTTGGCAAATTAAATGTAATAATTGAGCAGAAGATTCTCTTGCCTTTACCCATTGAAGTAGAATTCAATGTTGTAATTGTGATTAAACTCCAAAGCTCTAGCAAATTTATAACTTTCTGCAAAGTAGATATAGTGTTGTTTCTGTCCTTGGAGAATTATCTATTTCAAGAACCTGTCCTTTAAAACCAGCAATCTGGGAACAGGGCAATGAAGGAAGATTACAGAACACAATAACTATGCATATGTGAAATGCTGTTTTTGTTCTACTTCGAAAGAGTAATATATCTCAAGCAATTTTGTTTGAGCGAGGTTCTAATCAAATTCCATCATTAAGGAATACATTGCTTATATTTTATTTAATATGTCATAAAATATTTGGATACAAAGTCAGACTACTTTCTTTGAAAATATTCTTAAACATCTCCAATTAATTCTTTTTGCACTGTCATCAGTGTGAAATATGGGGAAGAAAATGATGAGAAGACATTCCTCACACTCAGAAATGTACATTTATTTGTAAATAATAATAAATATACATCTTTTCCTATTTTATAAAAAGTGAAATTTGGGGAAGGAAGGAAGAAAAGAAGGAAGAAAAAAAGGAAGTAATGAATCTCAGCATTTAAGGATAATTTATTTGTATGAAAGCAATAACCTGACGGGCGGCGGTGCCTGTGGCTCAAAGGAGTAGGGCTCCGGCCTCATATGCTAGAGGTAGTGGGTTCAAACCCAGCCCTGGCCAAAAACTGCAGAGAAAAAAAAAAAAAAAAGCAATAACCTGAGAACACACACAGAGTTTACTATTACTTGGGTGATGCACTGACATCCATTTAAAAATCCCTATGATATAGTTATTATATTAGTCTTTCTAATAGACAATACTTTGTTAAACTTGCTCTAAAGATATAAGACTATTTTGTGGTTCTTTTTTTTTCCATGCCAAGTATTCCAAGCTAAAGTTTTATACAAAAATATAAAGGCAAAATGTAGAATATTCATTTTAAAGTGTCACTTGTGATGACTAAAAAGAAATCTTTCCTAATTGCTTTACTCTTTATGTTGCAGTTTAGCTTCCTGAGAGGAATCCATGTTCCTTTATATGAAACAAAAATTAAATGTTGCCAAGATCCTTGCCCTAAAGCCATCTCCCTTTGTTTGTATGCTTATCTTAAAATGCCAATTGCCAGAAACCCCAGAGATAGACCCAAGTGTACTTTTGGATGCTTTATTTGCCAAATAAATTGCTGTGTTTGAAGAAAAAGATGGAAGGGAAATAGTTGAATAAAACATTTGGCAATGCTAATGAGGAAATCTGGAAAGAATGATAGAATTCACAGAAATAACAACAGTTCCCCATTGTATTTGCTGACTTTTGTAAGAAGCAGGTAGTAAAGAATGTAGCCTCAAGAGTCAGAAAGCCCGAGTCTCTGTCTTTGGTAACATCACAAGGATAAATTTTTCCACCAGTGTTAAATGAGGAGTTAAAACTAGATCATTTATGAAAACTTTCAGCTCTGAGATGATATGATACAATGTATTTTTGTTTTGCAGTTTAATTATGCAGCTCTTGTCCCACTTTCAAAAAATGTTCAAGTGATGTGAACTCTTTTAAATGAATCTTAAGATATCAACATGGAGTTTGAAACTGGGACATAGGATGCTGATGCTTTTTATTGTGATATTATTCTTTGATGGGTCTTCTTTTTGTGGAATAAAATTGCTACTAGAGCCTTTCTTTTAATGCTTACTTTATTCATTCTTTTTGTGGAAATAAATGTGACTTTGGATGAGTGTGTGTGTATTTCATCTTGTTCTAGAAAATTTTTAAGGAAGTTTGATAACATACAAAGCATCTCAAAAGAGAGATGCCAGCTGGGTTTAAAGTAGTTCAGGTTTTATTTCAACTCCAATGCATTAACTGTTTTTATTTTTTCTACTAGATAAAATTTAATGTCATTGTCAGTCATATGGGGATAAAATATTGATTGGACACTTTTTTCTGCAGTGACTAGATTTAGAGATTTGTAAGCAATCAAGAGATTATTAAATCCATTTTATTTCAGATAAGCGTTAAGAAGGTCAGCCATTTATAAGAATGCAGTGTCAACTTCCCCAAACCTAAACTTTATTCTTCTTTAACTTTAAATTTATTAAAATATTTTTTGAAACAATAATTTCAATTATGCTAAATGGTATAAAATCCCATGAATTATGTCATACTCTATACAGTGGGAAAATAATGAAATTCATATGATGTCAAACCTTTGTTTCAGAATCACATATTTTCTCTCTATATGCTGTATGTATTTATGTGGATTATTATCTCTCTCCTCAGGCTTGTGTGAGATTCACACACACATATATTTATGCACATGTATAATATATTCATTTATATATTCAATATATTCAAATTGTAGCCTTTGGCTATCCCAGAAGTTTCAGGTGAAAGCTAGTCAAGACCTATTCAGTCTCCAAGACCTGAAACCTCCTGAAATTTTAAAGCATTAGGTTAAAAGTGACAGCGAGATTGAGAGAGAAAATAAAGGAAAAAAATTAATATTCATCTTGAATGGTATTTTCCCTTTGTTAATTGCAAATTCTAAGGTATAAAATCAGAACCTGTGGTTTGTAATGATGATAATAAGAGTTGGCATTTATGGAGTTCTACTACTTATTATTTGAGGTGTGTTGGATTAGGAATGTAAATGACTCAGAGTCATTTGATTGCAGACCAAAATAAACATAAATAAATAAAGCAATATGGTAAACAGAGATTTCTGTGGGTAAGTTCAGTCTATTATAACAAAGTGTCATAGACTAGGTAGTTATAAACAAAAGAAATTTTATTCCTTACAATTCTGGGAGCCAGCATTTCAAAATCAGATTGCCAGCATGGCTGAAACCTAATAAGAACACTCTTTCAGGTTGTGGAATGCCAAATGCTCATTGCACTCTTAGCAGGAAACTCCAGAGCTCTCTGAGGTTCCTTCTATACAAGCACTACTTCTACATAACAGGGCTCCACCCTCATGAACTAATTACATTCCCCAAACCTCATCTCCTAATACTAGCACATTGTCTTAACATTTGAATTTTGTCGTGATGGAAATATTTAGTCCATAATGTGATTTAAAGACTAGCTTTGTTATTTACAAAAATAGATTAGAGAATCCAACATACTATGATGAAATAATCAAGACCTCTAATATTTCTCAAATCTTAACTCTTAGATGGTGGAATGCTTGGTAGTGAAAGACAGAAACAACCCTAAGATGCACACACTCACACACACACACACACACACACACACACACACACACTTCTCACAGGCAGAGGTGGAAAGAATTGCCCTCCAGATTCACAATGTATGTACAATGCATACGTAGAGTCCAGAATGTATAGCTGAAATCTGACTACAACCCTCAGCAATGGAACAAGATCTGAAAAATTCCATCTCATTCTCTGAACAGAATATAGGGAAAGAAATAAATCGAGACATCTATCCTTTGTTTCTTTCTAAGTTTTCCAAATAGGTAAATCATTCCTCATTCGCTGTTGATAAGAATTAGAATTCTATTTGAAGAATTGTGGGGAAAAAAAACACAGAGCACAAATGGGTCTAGAAAAGAAGTCCTAGCATCGTAAGTTTTAGAAGGGAAAAAGAGAAAATTAGGTGATAGTTCATCTTGCTAAATAATTTCTAATGAGATATCAATTTAAAGGGTCCTACTAAACTGTAAAATTGCTAAATGTTACATGTCAAAATAGGTCCTAAGACAGACAACCCTCTAGATAAGTCAAATTGAATGCCCCAAACCCTGTTTACAGCAGGCAAGCATCAGTGAGAAATAAATAGAATATTAAAAGATTATTGTTGAAGGAATTCAAAGTGTGCACGCTTCTCCAAGGCTTCTTCAGTAGGCCCACTAATAGACTCCATTATTTTTCTCTAGATGTTTTCAGAGCACAGTGAAGTACAGTATACCTTTAATCCAAGATGTCTAGAGTGGCAGTTAGCAAAGATTTTCTTTAAACATATAGATAGCAATTTTTTTTTTTGCTAGCTATATGACCTCAGCCACAACTGCTAAACTCCACCTTTATAAGTGCAAACGCATCCATAGACACTATAGAAGTAAATGGGAGTACTCAATATCTTATGACAGATAGGTCACAACTATAGCCTACGATGAAGGAGAGGAGTAGTGGGGGCCGGTAGGGAAGGGGGGAGGTTTGATAAAGGGAGGGAAAATGGTGGGACCACACCTGTGGAGCACATTGTAAGAGTGCAAGTCAAATCTACCAAGTATAGAACATATATGTCTTAACACAATAATTAAGTAAATAAGGTGAAAGCTACATTAATTAGTTTGATGTAACCATTCCAAATTGTATAAAAAAATCAACACAGAGCCCATCTCTAAAAAAATAACTGGGTCGTGGTGGGCACCTATACTCCCAGCTGCCGAGACAAGAGGATCACGTGAGCCCAAGAGTTTGAGGTTGCTGTGAGCCATGACGCCATGGCAGCCTACCAAGGGTGACAAAGTGAGACTCTGTCTTGAAAAATAAATGCAAAAATAAATAAAAGAAAACAAAGAGAGATACCACCTGGGTGAAAACTAAGGATGAATCACTTTCAGATAGCCAAAAAAGCAACTTAGAGAAGACAAATATGAAATCCCCAAAGAGAGAGAAGTGGTATGGAGTTGATCACAAGAAAGGCCACTAGCTACAGTGAAATATATCATCAGAATTTATAGAAAATGTAAGATTTATTAAAATGTCATGAAAATGAATCAGTTTTAAACACTTGTCATCTTGACAGTACCACCAAAGTACAATCTTTTCTCACCCTTTACTTTGTCCCCTTCTCTCTGACTCTGGCAGAATCAGAACTATGGTTAGCAACCTGGAGGTGGAGGAAAATGCTACTGTGTGAAAGAAGGAAAGATCACCTCGGACACTTGGAAAATTTTGTTATGCTGTGTTACAGTTATACTTAAATTTAATTACTTGGCAAATGCTTTGGAACGACCAATAACAAAAAATCATATAAACCACAAAGTCAATATTTTTAATTCTATGGAATTTACTAATAAAATTAGTCCTAAAGCAGTGGTTCTCAACCTTCCTAATGCTGCAACCCTTTAGTACAGTCCAAAGGGGTCATGACTCACAGTTTGAGAACCATTGTTCTAAGAGTATTCACTCACAAACTTTTTACTCTGTATTTGGTCCATGCCAACAATTTTGATTTCAAAGTGTTCTTGCCTAGCATACATTAGAAGTAGTCCCCTAAAGGGAAAGGGAGTGAGCGGTGGGACTGCTAGGGACAGAATGCAAGCAGTTAAAAAAATACTGATTTTTTTTTTCTTTTTTCTTTGGTGATTTGACATTAACAAAGAAAGCAGGAAGCTCTCAAATAAATAAGCAAGGAACTATTCTATTATGATACATGTCAATACTGATATTTATTACAATGGTCAATTATTTTTAAAAAGTTACAAATAAGCCATTTTAAAATAAAACTCAAATGAAAATATTTTTAAATGCTCCATTGCAAAAAAGCAATTTATGTTTAGTCGATGTAATAATTTATAGCAAAGAGTTTAAGTTCTAAAATATCCCTGTACTATGTCCTTTTATTTAGGGTTATATTGTATTTAGACTTATAACTTTTTCTATTTTCATTATTATTATTGTTTTTTTTTTTTTTTGGCACAGGGTCTTACTCTGCTTACCGTCTTACCCAGGCTGGAATGCAGTGTTATGATCATAGCTCACTGCAGCCTTGAACTCCTGGCCTAAAGTAGTTTTCCTACTGCCACTTGCTGTGTTGCTGAGATTACAGGTGGGCACCACTTGGCCCAGCTAATTTATTTTTAGACAGAGGGTCTCACTACATTGCCTTGGCTGGTCTCTAATTCCTGGGATTAATTGATCCTCCTGCCTCCCAAAGTGCTGTAAGCCCCTAGGATGTGGCATTTTTTTGTTTGTTTTTTAACTGAAAATTATATTAGAAATCAACTGCTTATAAAGAAAGCAAACTCTGAGAGCTAGAATTGGTTAGTTAGTTAGAAACTTTTAACCTTCAAATTTTGGAGCTACACCAGTATGCCTCCACATACACAATTTCTTAATCATTTTGCAGTCAATGAGCCACGCGGGACACATGTAATATGACCAGAAGTGGTCGTCTTTAATGCTGGTTTCAATGAATCATCATAATTCCTTTAAGAATTATATGACTCTTTAATAAAATATTACATAAACTACTCCTCAATTAATTTTTTTCAAATAATTATCTATTTAAACTTTAGACTGAGCAATGAGGCATGAAAAAATTGCTGAAAGGGACAAAATAAACCACCTTGAGAAGTGTGGATCCAAGTTTTTCTCCACCTGGTAAGTCTATAATCTAGCTTCTTTGTCAAAACTATCATCATCTTTATCTCCCTGCTAGGTATGAGAACTCTGGGCTTTACTGGGAATCTTGAGATTAGTCCTCCATAGTAGTTTCTGGATAGACAGCAAAATTAAATGGAATCTTTGTCCTGACTAATTTGGGAATCACCCCTTTATAATCTTTTGTCAAACCTTGTCCAACCTAAGATTTTCCTGTTTCACTCCAACATTGAAAAACATCTGACACTTTTTTGATGCCTCTCATTCCATAACAAGAGGTTAGTGACAGTACTGAGTATACACTTTGGCCCTCAAACCCAGCTGATCACTGGTTATAGAAAGAAATTGCCTACTCTATTTGAAACACCAACAGTTTATCTTAAAATACGCAAAGTTTATGGAATGAGTTGACAGAGCTGATCAGCACCGTGGATGTTATAGATCTACAAGGAGATCTTCCAAATGGTGTAAAAAATACTCTCTGGCTGATGGAAGTTGCAGTTCTGAACAACTATATTCTTTACTCATTAGATAAGAAGAAAGGAGAGTGGAGAAAAAGTGTAGACGCTTCTTTCTTACAGGGGAAATCTCATCATTCAGCTCGAGAGCAATCTGAGCAACAGAAATTCAGGAAAGGGGGGAAGAGACTCTTCTGACACTGAAGACTAACTGGAAAGATGCATTTCACAATGAAAACTAAAAAAAAATCAATATAGGTTTTCATGTTTTGTAGCAGAAAAAACTGAGAAAGGTGGAAGAAGAGAAACATTTTCTACCATAAGACGTGCAAGAGGAAGCCTGGACTCCATCCTGAGTTTGTTTCAGAGGTAGCACACTCAAAAAACAGGTAAACAAAAATAAACCAAAAACTTTATTTGATGGAACGTAAAATAGATAATAAAATCATCAGATGAGTTCATATATATGTTTTTCCTCTTTTAAACTTGTAGGATAGTTACAAGTAATCCACCAGCCTCTTTTCCAGCTCCAAAGAAATGAGAGCTGGGAAGCATGCAGATGGCAGAAAAACTGGATTGGAAAGAGAAGACAAAAATAAAGAAAATTGTTTTCTAGAGTTCTTATTTAATGGAAAATAAAAATTATTTTTCTGATGTTGCATCATTCAGGGTCAATACCGTATCCTGGAGAAGCTATAGCTTCACCTCTACCATGTAATAACAAGCCCAGATTGTACCTTCAAGGCCTTCCTGATACCAATTCTTCTTGATTTCTTTCCACTATGCCATAAGTAATTCCTACCTTAGCAAAGAACTAGTGCCCAGTCTTTCAAACCAAATGTAATGTCGTCCCTTAACCTATGAAATTTCTAAAAACGATAATTCAATGGATATGTATTTGTACATTAAAATATATCATTTTTCTTATAAGTTCAATGAATAAAAGCTAAAACCACTTGTATTATTTTTATACATAAAACAACTTCTTAAACATTTGCTAGCTGTTGTATAAGTGACCATTACACATTGAAGAGAGTAAGCAATAAGCTGATATTTCCTAGCTTTATTTACTGTTTAATTGGGTGCATTAGGTGAACAATTTAATAAAGGACTTGCTGGTTACTTTTAAAGTTGGTCAAATGCTCATGGAGGGATTTTAAAAAGTACAAGAAGAAGATGAGGGCAGAGCTATAGCTATACTAATCAGTAACATATTATAAAACCATCAAATATGTTTACTGAGATGACATGGGCAACTTTATTGAAAGACGCACAGAAGAAATTAACCTTACGTTTGAAGTTAACACATCAGTGCTCTCCTCTGTGGTAAAATTTGACAGCTCCGTGAGTGTGTTCTTTAATTACCACATTACAAATGTTGGTAACCAGGCAAAATGGTGTTTCAAACACTGGAAGCATTTCCCTGGGACTCAAGGACTTCGAGAAATAAGGCTGAAAACCACTGCCCCGTGGTGTGCTCTCTCACCCCTACGACTGCCCTGAGTTACTGTGGTTAGGAAAAAGAAAATAAAGGCCACTCTGAGACAGAGACTTGTGAGCAAAGAACCAAATATGGACAACTAAATTTACCACATGCGAATATTCATAAGGCATTTCTCTGACATTTTCTAAGAATTTCAATCTCTATAAAATAGAATTTTGTTCTGAATGTGTTGGGGAAACACAGTAAAGATAAAATTAGGTGCCAGGGAAACTTTGGATAACTCTGCCTCACCAAGCCAACGGGGCTCCTTGGTCATTTGCAGTTTTAAAAATCTGAACATACGGCCTTAATGACAGGGAGATAAAAGCATGAGTTAGCAAGGCTGAGGTGGTTCTATTCCCATGCATTTAAAAAAAGTAATTATAACCAGGGAATAACAAAAGTGAGAGTGTCTTCGTACTTCATACCGTGGATGTGGCTCTGCATCTTGATACTTTCGTGTTTTTTCTATTTTGTACTACGTCTGTTAACAGGTGGAGAAAGCCAGCCTCCCGGATCCAAGACGGAAGAAAGCATATATAACTCAAGATCTTCACTTGCGATCATGTAGCTATAAAATAAGGCAGGTCGTTTCATGGGGGGAACAAAGTACTGACAGTGTCATTTCTAATAAGGTTGAATTCAGATGAAATTATATTACCTTCCCTTTCTAAAATAGGGAACAGTTTCTCATTTTACTTCAACCAATTAAAAATGAGGCCCCTCAGAGGCAGACAGCAGTGGCTAATAATTCATGATATCTTAAGTAGAATGCAAAGATAGTCTTCGGAGAAAAAAAATTGCCTGACAACCTCTCAGAACCCAGAATCTTTCGACATTGTCTTATAAAAGAATCACGGAATTAATGTGGGGTCAGACAAGAGAGAGTTTCCAATGAACTTTAGTTAAAATTTCCCCATAGGTACTCTGATGTAGTGACATCAGGACACCATCCTCTTACATACAAGTCCCCACATCTAGCCATAGGCATTATGATGATAATTTGACGGAATTGACACATTTATCGAGCAAGTCCCAGCAGATTCAATTGCCTGAGATTTTTGACAAAACTAAAGTCCTATTTTATTCCCATGCAAATTACAATGCTCCAGGAAGAATTCACACTGGAGTAATGTTCCTGTGTGTTCCTTTTTATCAAAAGCCAGTGAGACTCTCCGTCAGGTTATGCCCACCAGGGTAGCCAAGTGCGTGCACAGATAGACTGGGCATGGGGAAAAGTCTCTGCCCTAGCATAGGTACAGGCCCACAAGGTTACTGCAGCAAGTGCCACACCACTTTAGAGGAAACAACTCCAGGCGGTTCACAGGGTATTACTGTGCCAGAGGCAGTGTAAAACAAGTTGCTCCTAAATCTTCTCATCTCCTTCCCATCACACCACCATTCCTAGAATTGCTATTTTACTTTAGCAAAAAAATCATATCTAGGCTAAGGCACCGATTTCCTGGTAAAAATCAGCTCCATGTTCCAATATGCATGTCAACTTAGATGTCTTGCTCAAGAGGTTGTTCAGGGCCGTGGCAGGTATGTTCTCTAGAAGCTTATCAGGGCATGCATTTCACAGACAAAATACTCCAAGAGTCACTTTACCGCCTAATAGCCATCTCATCTAAAGAAGTAGGTATATTACAGGGTCAAAGTATGTTTTAAACATTAGTGAGTAGACTGCAACTCCATCATGGACTACTTACCTGTTCAATACTAATGAAATTTATATGACTCATCTCTCAGTCACAAAGCTCCCTGGTGGGCCAGAAATAATGAAAGGGAAAAAAAGAAAAAAGTGGCCTGGCTCTAAAGTACATTTACCTGTGATGAAAGAACTGATGATTACAAGTCAGTCTTTAACTTTTATTTCTAAGCAACAGAGAAGAAAGTAAAAGTAGAATTGACTATTTTGTTGGTAAAGTGATGCAAAGATACAGAAGTCTTTGGAAAAAGAAACCCAATTGAACAAACACATAATTTCCCTGTTCTATCTCTGAGATATTTTATGACTTCATAAACTATCAATTGCAGTATTATTTCTTTTAACAAAAGCCATTGTTATTTCCATGCAAATCAGTGCTCAAAATACACCTTTGTCATAAACAGGACAGTGACTTAGAGTCATATTAGTGTTAATTAACGAGTTCTATTTTCTCTACAAGACATCAGTAAAATTCTGAAGAGAAGGCTAAAGAGAAATTATTTTAAAATCCTCGATTTCAAGTGTTTGTAACCTCATTATCTTCTGATAAAATTATAAATATGTTATGTAACACGACAGTATGCTAACAAAATCATTAGGACTTGAGAGCCTTGAGTGTTAATCTCTGAAAGTTGGGTAACGTGCTTATGTTTCAGTTCCTGCATCTTGAAAATGGTAACAGTCAGATTCGTCTACTTCATATTAATCGTAAAGAAACACTTGGAAAAAATGAGACAATGTAAAACTTGATGAAACAGTTCAACTTCGTTGTAGCTTGCATTTCCTAATCCCAGTGATAGAATAATTTTCAATGATAATTATCACATACAATATATGTAAAATCACATAAAAATAATAAAAGAGACATGACTAGCTAGTTTGGCCAAAGGTAACTAAAAGTGATTGCTATAACAGACATACAGCCTTAGAAAGAATAATGTATTTTCAAAAACACTAAGTATGTGTAGTGAAAGAACATTGATGGATAACTTTGACATTTTTTATTATGGATACATAGCTTGACATCTGTTATTTAAGGAATCATTTACATTGACATATTTTATTGATACGTTAAGTGGAAAAATGATTTTTCAATTACCTTTAGCACAACTATTATCATTAGAAAATAGAAACTCTAGAAAAAATTTTGGCAGAAAAATGATAGCTTTAACAAAAAATTTTTATGTTTCTTTGATTTATAATTTCTATCTAACCAATACTTTACATTTAAAACAAAAATATATACAATATTTCACATTTAGGGATTAATTTTTAAAAGGGAAAGATAAAGTAGACAACTGAACAAAATAATTCCTAAAGTTATTGATTAGCTTTCCATTCGGTTTCAATTATTTGATGTGATCATTTTCTATGCTGTTTCTGAGAACCCACGAGAAATAAATATTACTGAATTGCACGCAGACACTACTTATTTCAGACTTAGTGATGGAAACTTGCCTATGGCTATTTTAACATATTATAATGTTCAGAATACAAAAGAATTAAGGAACACTCAGTCATCTACTTTTCTTTTTATATTAGTTATTATATCTCGTGTAATAGTAATGATAGTAATAAATTATAAGATCCAGCCAAGATCTTATAAACAATAACTGATGCAGAACTTTCAATGATTTATCCTTTACCATTGGTATAAGCAAATTATTACCATTAGGACTTAGAAATTTTTATTAAAATTTCAACAAATAAGGATACATTTTCACTCATATTATTTTAATTATTAGTTTTGTAATTTCTTCCTGGGAAATCTAAAAAGGGGAAATAATTCTGTATATGTTCAAAGAACTGAGAATCTAAATAAATGTTGGTAAGGGAATTAGGAAACTTCAATCACCTCTTAAGGTAAGTTTTAGGTTTCAAACTTGGAAGCAAGTTTACAATATGATGCCTAGATTGCGGCCCGACAACTCTGATGCAATTCGTCTCACTTATAAGCCAATGAGTTAGACAACATAGGGGAAAGCGGGTTAACTGTAGCCCAGAAAGCATAGCCAAGAGTTAGAAGTGGCTAGAGGTCATTTCATTGACAAGTGGGGCCAAGCAGTAAGTGCATCCACTCCTAGAAGCACTCCAAGGAGTAGGGATAAAAGGAAGAATACCTGGGCTTCCCTCTTTCTTCCTACTTTAAAAATTTTGTCTGTGGGCTTGCTGCCTGTAGCTCAGCGGCTAGGGCGCCAGCCACATACACCAGAGCTTCCGGGTTTGAATCCAGCCCGGGTCTGCCAGACAGCGATGACCACTACAACCAGACAATAGCTGGGCATTGTGGCGGGCTCCTGTAGACTCAGCTACTTGAGAGACTGAGGCAAGAAAATCGCTTAAGCCCAGGAATTGGAGGTTGCTGTGTGAGCTTTGACTCACTGTACCGAATGTGACATATTAAGACTCTGTCTTAAAAAAAAAAAGGAAAAAAATCTGTCTGTGGTTGTGTCCTTCACTCGGGAAGTGTTCTGAAATAAATAAAGAAAGAAATAACTGAATAAAACATTTTAAACAAGAAAAGCTCTACCTGTGATTCCTAGTGATTTAAACTATCCTGAAGACAAAGAGCGAGGGAGCTTGGGGAATGACAGTTTTTCGATAGCAGAGAATAGACCTGAGGAAGAAAGGTGAAACATTTGAGATTAAAAAAGGAAGCTGATCACTAGCTAACATTTTCTTAAAAAGCTCATTTAGAAAATGTTGTTTGAAATTAGCTGTCAATTTATTTTACTATGATAATTGACTATATTAGTAGTCTAGATTCCATTAAATGATGATTAAAATAGTATAATTTCAATTTTGTATTTTTCTGTATATGGACATATATCTACATTGTTAAAATATGCCTAAATGTAATAATTTCATGTATTTCCTTTCTTTTCTTTACATTTTATTCCTTTGTAAAATGTATGGTATTTTTCCTTGCAATCAACTAAAACTTATTTAAATAAAAAGAACATTTATTACTTCACATTAATTAATAAGGAAGGCAAACATAGGCCAGTTACCAATGTTAATTTGCTGTTTCTCCCCATGCTTCTCTGCTCTTCCTCTTTTATAGTGATTTCCCTTAATGGTTTCAAAATGGCTGTAGCATTTCCTAGTACCACATCAATAACAACCGCATCCTAAACAAAAATGAACTTTTTATTCTCTGAAGCCCCTATGAAGAAAAAAGTAACTTAAAGAAGTATGATATTCCTTTTCTTTCTGATCTATTACCTAGGATTGGGTCACTTGCCTTCACCAACCACAAGGACTGGTGAGAAAGTTAGTATCCAACAGTTTCTGCCTCTGAATTGGGGAATAGAATGTTGGGAAGACAGCCCAGAAGCTAGACCACCTTTTCTCCTACTGTTTCTTTGCCTTCATCCCTCCAGCCAGACCTCTACAACAGCCGCTCAACATAATTCATGTGAAAAATTTAGAACAATTCCTTTTATTAGAAATATTCATGCATAGTAATGTAAACCTATACTGGGACACATACATATACTCTTCTATATATTTGTTGATATTCTCATTCAATAGACCAATGGAACTCCCCCCAATTAAATTTATAGCTGGTAGAAATTTAATTCATTATCTTTAATGATCTGATGTGATAGTATCAAATAATAAAATATTTGGTCAATGTGATCTGATATGATTGTATTTGTTATTATTGACATACATTTTGTTTTTAGTGTATTTCCTCAGTATCAACAATGAGGTAATAAATATGTGTGTATACATTTACTCATATATTTCTAAGTAAAGAATCATCAAAGAGGGTTGGTTGATAAAAGGGAAATATTTTTACTTTTTGTTGCTATTTTTACAATTTCCTTTTTAAAAGATTTATATCATGATATAAATTCCTGGAAAACTTAGAAACTTACCTTTCCCTTAAATTTTGCCAGTTTTTCTTAATGAGTGTTGTCCTAAATACTGGTGAGGTTGAACATCTTTTCTTATAATTTCTGAGAATTGCTTGTTCATGTTTTTGCACAGATTTCTATTGAAGTGTTGGTATTTTCATCATATATTCTTATTAGAGGTTTTATAATTTGAATGTTTATTACATGTATTATTGGTGTTCTCAATATCTCTGATAAGATCTATGATATTGCTAATAAAATCTGATGATAAACATTTAAATATATCATGGCTTTTTTTCCTGATAGAATCTGGGTTCTTAGTCTTGGTTATAAAAGCTATTTCCTCGATTTTCTTGTACTGTGTTTTTGTGCTTTTAACCTTTTACTTTTATTCATTACTCTTATATTTTATGTTACATAAGATGTACATACATTGCTGTTTTCTTCCATATAGACAACCAGATGGGTCAACACCATTAATAAATGGCTCATCCTATTTTTTTTCCAAGAGCTTCATAGTTCTCTTTATAGAGATCCTTCACATCCTTTGTTAGATATGTTTCCAGGTATTTTATTTTCTCTGGAGCTACTGGAAGAGCATTGTGCCTTTGATTTGATTTTGAGATTGACTATTATTGGCATATATGAAGGCTACTGATCTGTGGACATTGATTTTGTATCCCAAGACATTACTATATAACTTGATAACTTCTAATAGCTTTATAATTGAAGAGTTTGACCTCTACTGTCCCCATTTAAATACCTTAATCTACTTTAGTTAATGTTGAGAGGTGTGGGTCCAGTTTTAGTCTTCTACAGGTCACCAGCCAGTTCTAAGGCAGACTCTCACTGGATTAAAGATTTAAACTTAAGACATGAAACTATCAAAATATTAGAAGAAAGTGCAGGGGAAATTCTTGAAGGAATTGGTTTGGGTGAATATTTTATGAGGAGGACTCCCCAGGCAATTGAAGCAGTATCAAAAATACACTACTGGCACCTGATCAAACTAAAAAGCTTCTGTACAGCCAAGAACTTAGTAAGTACAGCAAGCAGACAGCCCTCAGAATGGGAGAAAATATTTGCAAGTTATGCCTCTGACAAAGGTTTAATAACCAGAATCCACAGAGAACACAAACGTATTAGCAAGAAAAGAACAAATGCTCCTATCTCAGGGTGGGCAAAGGACTTGAAGAGAAACTTCTCTAAAGAAGACAGGAGCACAGCCTACAGACACATGAAAAAATGCTCACCATCCTTAATCATCAGAGAAATGCAAATCAAAACTACTTTGAGATATCACCAAACTCCAGTAAGATTAGCCCACATGACAAAATCCCCAAACCAGAGATGTTGGCGTGGATGTAGAGAAAAGGGAACACTCCTACACTGCTGGTGGGAATGCATACTAATACGTTCCTTTTGGAAGGATGTTTGGAGAATACTTAGAGATCTAAAAATAGACCTGTCATTCGATCCTATTAATTCCTTTACTAGGTATATACCCAGAAGACCAAAAATCACATTATAACAAAGACATCTGTACCAGAATGTTTATTGCTGCCCAATTCATAATTGCTGTCAGGGAAGAAACCCAAATGCCCATCGACCCACGAATGGATTAATAAATTGTGGTACATGTATACCATGGAATACTATTCAGCCTTAAAGAAAGATGGAGACTTTACCTCTTTCATGTTTACATGGATGGAGCTGGAACATATTCTTCTTAGCAAAGTATCTCAAGCATGGAAGAAGAAGTATCCAATGTACTCAGCCCTACTATGAAGCTAATCTATAGCTTCCATATGAAGGCTAAAACCCAGTTATAGCACAAGAAATGGGGAAAGGGACAAGGGAGGAGAGGGGAGGGGGGAGGATGGGTGGAGGGAGAGTGATTGGTGGGATCACACTTGTGTTGCATCTTATAAGGGTACAAGTGAAAATTACTAAAAGTAGAATATAAATGTCTTCATATAGTGATTAAAAGGCCATGAAGGCTATGTTTAATAGTTCAATGAAAATATTTCAGATTGTATATGAAGTCAGCACATTGTGCCCCATGATTGCACCAATGTACACAATTATGATTTAATAAAAATAAAAAATAAAAAATAAAAAAAAGAAAGAAAAGCAAAAACCTGGTTCTTTTACCTGTTTCTGATTTCTACTGATTGAATGTATGTGTTAGCTCATCAAGAAAAATGCTTCTCACACCACCTTTCTAATGCTCCTTCACGCCCTACGTTGTTTCTTGAAACATTTCCAAACGTGTCTTCTGGGATGTTAGCAAGGGATGCAGAAAACAAGGATTTAGTGGTAAAATAAGTCTTAGAAATGCTGGGTCAACCACAAAAAGGTTGCTTTTAATTGCGGGAATTCTCAGAACATTTAATATATGAGATTCATTATGAATCTCCCACACGTGACTGTGTGAGCAGAATTTCCCAAGTGTACATGTATGTAACTGCTGTGTTTTGAATGATGGTTTCCCCTCAAATATTCACCTTGAAACTTAATTCCCAATGAAATGCTATTAGGAGGTGTGGCCTTTGGGAAGTGATTAAGTCATGTGAGCTCTGTACTCATGACTCACTAGGTTGGAGTAGGGCTACCACTCCAGTCAAAGGGCTTTTGCCCTTCAGCCTGCTGCCATGGGAGGACACAGAATTTGCCTCCTCCAGGGGCTGCAGCAACAAGGCATCATCTTCCAAGAAGAGAGCGAGGAACTCACCAAACACCAAAGCTTCCTGCAGCTTGATCTTGGACTTCTCAGCCTTCAGAACTATAAGAAATACATTTTTACTATTTATACATCACCCAGACTGTGGGATTTTGTCACAGCAGCACAAATGGGTTACATTAGCCTTATGGGAACATCTTGGAGATTGGAGGGCTTGTGTTTGGTGAACACTTAAACACTGTTAGATTATTGATGCTTCATTCTTTGACTTCCATTCAAGAGAAGGTTACCATGTGAGCAAGCCTTTGTTTTATCAAATGAGTGGGGGTTAGCACAAACTTCAGCCAATTGTCTTGACTTCCTAGTACAGTCATGGCCTCCTTGGTTTAAGAGACGCCATGCTCTTAACAAAGGCAGTAATGAGTATTTGAGGATGAACAAAGCCTTTGACACATGGAGGAGCATCTCCATGCAGGAATGGAGCCCTGCAGCCACTGGATGGGTCTCTTGTACAGGCAGGATCTTCCAAGTATCAATAGTTAAAATGATCCCTTGACAGACGAGAGAGTTGGGTTATTCTGTTCAAGAAAGAGAAGAATAAATAGCAAAATAAAAAATTCATTCTGACAAAACCCCACAAGTTTTAAGCTTGTAGGTAACAAGGAGCCATCCAGACAACATCTGATGACTTCTCTGACATGAGTTTTCCAACTATGGAGAAATAGCTGTGATCCTTCCCTTCACCTCCCAAAACAAACAAAGAGGTCAGGATATTCTGTGCTTTGTTCCTCTTCCACATACCTGACTATAGATCTGAGAGATGTTTAGGAAGGGCTAAGCCACCTGTGGATCACAGCTTTCCTTGTGAAGACATGTGACAATGAAGGTCAAAAGGGCCCGACTGCCATGTGGGGACACAAATTCTGTGCTCCACTGGCAGTCAGGGGTCACTGTAGACTCCAGCACGAGGTGGAACTTGAAGACATGCCGTGCAGATGCTTACTGCGTGTGGAAAGCTGAAGACAGTCCCAAGCCCTTCGAGGGTTGAGCAGCTGAGCCTCCAACTCACCCACATGTTGAAGTGCTGAGGACTATTCTTTCTAAATTCAGATGGAATTGCTTGGTATTTATTTTGCTTATTCAACTCTGTGATTCATGAAAACTGGAAACATCCTGATCCAGAAAATAACCAAAAATATAGCACATACCGGTTTTTTTTTAGCTAAAAGAATTCATTTTGACTTTTTCTCTTTTGGATCTGGGGCTACTCAAAAAATTTAAAAGACATCACATAATCATAATAATCATGATCTGCCAGTTTGAGGTATTTTTGCTTTTGTGCTTAGAGAAAGGAAGACTTCCTCCGCTGATTGGAAAAGCAGGTGGATTCAAATTCAAATCCATTGCCTACACACATGGGATTAGAAAAGGTGTACGTGGATAACGATTTGGATACTCATTTAAATTTGACTGGTATTTGCATTTTCAGATTTTTTACTTACATTTATTCCTTATATGTTTGCAAGCCAGATAATGAAGAATTTGGAAATTTTATTAAAAGCAATAATTTCCCTTTTTTGTGCCATGAGCTAACCTCATGGAAGAAGTTCTACAGAACAGGTTTATTGAAAGGGGAGGGTGACCTACCTGGGCAGTACAAAGGTGGCATTTGTGTCCATGGGCATTAGAGATCCCTTTTAAATGGGTCTGTAGGGGGTAGGCAAATTCCCCAGCTTGCCCAGAAAGTTAAGGTCTTTTGGCATGAACTTCTTTGGCCCAATTATTTGTGTCTTTGTCTCAGGAGGAGAAGGGGTGGAGGAAGTGGGGAAAGGGTTTGTATGTGCCAGCATTAGGGGCCACAAAATTCCCAACTCTTGTTAAAAGTGGTGATGGGGACGATGGTCTGTCTTCAAAAAATGCTTCTAGCTCATTGTCTTCAGTGGGATGAGTCAGATGTTGGTAGGGTTGCATGGGTTTGGGGTACATTTGGAGAGGGTTTAGGGACTAATCAGAATGGTATTGCAACTGCAGTTGACACCTTTTTTATCCTGTCTTGAATAAATGAGGATAGGACTTGGATGACACAGGAGGATTGCAGCGAGGGGGCTCTAGAGAGGTAAGATCCAGCATTCCCATGAGCTGTAGAATCAGGACCTCTCATTTTGAGATCACAGATAGGTAGCTAGTTCCTGGAGCTGTGAGATGAGAACAGACTTGGAGTAGAAACAGCAGGTGCCCCCATACCCTGCTGTGAGAAAAACTAAGCCTCTACTATTTTGGAGAACTACTGGTGCCAGGGAGTCCACCTGGGCTTGTATGAGTTGTAACTGATCAGAGTCTTGCTGGAGGCTTTTGGCCGTTACAGTGGACATTAGCTGGAACTGGTGTATGGCAATACCTAGTCTGGAAGTTCTGGTGGAAACTCCTACTGTGATGCCTAGTTCTATCAGGAGAGGGGTTAATTAGATCACACCCTTAGTTCTAAGTAGGGTGTGAAGGGGGATTGGAACCTGCTCATTGCCTGGGAGGAGGGATATATCAGGGGAAAGCAGGACAGAGTGTAGGTTCCAGTTCCGTTTGTTGGGAGGCACAGGCAGGTAGAGGTTCCTCATAGGAAATAGATGTCAGTGTCATCGAGGCTAGTGGACAAGTGGGAGGAAAGGAGGAGCTCTGGAGTTCCTGAGTATTTTTCAGTGTCCCAAATGGAAAGTGGTCCTTCCAGGGTCACTCCAATGATGGGTTGTATAGGTGGGAGTTGGTTAGTAGAGTATGTCTTGGGGAAGAGTTGAAACCTGGTTTGATCTACGCGGTAAGTGAGGTATGAGGATAAAAAGGCAAGAGGTCTGAGTTTCTCCAGAGCTTTTAATCCATGGAAGAAGTGAAGATTGGACTGAAGGCCTGCCCTAACAGAAAAGGGAGTACTGGTTTGGGGTATGGGGACCACTGAGAGTGGGGGGAAAGCTATAGTAGCCTGGCTGGATGAAGCCTGGGATAGCTCCACATAGGGTTGAAAGGGAAGGGGCGATGGTGAGAGAGATGTTATGTAATGTCAGGCTGAGACTTCTTACTGGGCCTCCTTGGGGCTGGGCTCTTTGAATTCAGAGGGGAGGCTGGGAGGGAAGAGAGATTACCTTGCTTATGGGCTCCTCAATAGCACTTTGCAGGGATCTTAGGAGTTTTAAGGCTTGGGTACACTTCCTGAGAAGGTTGTTAGCCTGTCTTCGATATTCACCGGGGAATGAATTATACAGGGTGATTGAGGGAGAAGAGAAAGCTCTCCCTTAAACATAATGTACTTTAAGGAGGCAGACGTAGGAGTCCAAGTTTGAGGCGAGACAGGTGTAGCTGAATAAGAAGTGGGGGAAATACGTGAACAGATCCAACAACTAGATGCTAAGGTGGGGCTAGACTGTTTGAGCATGGAGTGGGCTAGAGTAAGGGGAGTGTTTAGATAAGCAGGTAAGGAGGGACCTGTTAAAACTGGCCAGAAGAGGAGGGAAGGGCAGAGGGAGGACAGGATATGTCTTGTTCTCCCATGGGTGATCAGGGAAAGGGTCCTTAGAGGAATTCATCAAAGAGGAATCTGAGGACCACTCTTTGGAGGGGCTCCAGCAGGAAACGGAGGGAAATGACCTAGTTGGACAAAGGCTTTGGAGGGGTGAAGAAGGAGTGTCATTGTGGTTCATGGTTCATGGTTCCTCAAGGATCATCTAGAGTTTGAGGGAGGTTGGGCCTGTGAAGGGGGAGCTACACCAGACCATTGGAATGGAGCAAGGTTTTATTATTAAGATGTGGAACCAGGTTTGAGGAAACTCAGTTAGCTTAACTGCTGTAGAATGGCAAGAAGGACAGTGTATGGCCCTCTTCATGATGGAGACAGCCCCTCTAGGGCACTGGGGTGAGTTTTTATGAGAACTCCACTTTTAAGTGAGGATGTTGCTTTCCCCAGGTCCAGTTGGGGTGAGGCAAGGTCAGCGTGTTTCCAGATATTTCACAAGAAGAGTTGGGAGATAGTCCCCAACTGGTGAGGAAGTTGGTGGCAGATTTCCTAACAGAAACGGGAGGCAGCACATCAGTTCAAAAAAAGTTTAGAAGGGAAGATTTTCTGGGTAGAGCTTTTAAATGGATTAGAGCTAGAGGGGAGATGCTGAGGCCAAGGGAGGTGAAGTTCAGCCATAAGTTTAGTGAGGTGTGATTGTAGGAGATGGTTAGTTTCTCTACCTTTCCAGAGGACTGATGGCAGTAGGGAATGTGAAGATTCCAAGCTGTACCTAGGGCGTTAGACACCCTTGGGTTATTTGGGATGGGAAGGTAGGCCCATTGTCTGACTGAAGGCAGGTGGGCATGTCAAAGGGTGGAATGATTGCTGTTAGTGAGATCTGTACCATGTCTTAAGCCTGCTCTGAAGTGAGAGGGAGCTGCAATCCACCCTGAAAATGTATCTATGA
The DNA here is from genome assembly GCA_963574655.1 of Perodicticus potto. Taxonomy (NCBI): domain Eukaryota; kingdom Metazoa; phylum Chordata; class Mammalia; order Primates; family Lorisidae; genus Perodicticus; species Perodicticus potto. The sequence goes on from CAUYRH010029646.1 coordinate 45,512, forward strand.
GAGTGCAAAAAACTTCATCTTTTTTATAGGGGCCATATAGGTGTGATCTAATTGCCAGTGTTGCTGGAAAGGTGGCCTCCAGCCTCCTGCAGTTGGGAGGTGGAGGAGGTGAGTCCTCCTTGTGGGGAGGTACAGATGGTAAGTAGGAGGTACAGATGGTAAGTAGGAGGGTGTTTTAACTGGAAGGATGGAGGTGTAGAATGGAGAATGGGTTATATGAAGGAGGCCTTTATTAGCAAGTTTTGAAATTATGGGCTTTAAGCCTTGTAAGTGACTAAAGGGATGGGGTATTAGGGTCCACAAGGGTAGGAGGAAGGATCCTTTATGCAGATTTAGACAGGGACAGTTACTGAGGGATTTTCCATGTCCCAAACAAGGGGATTGACTAAATTAAAAGGGAATGGCATTGTGGTGTTCTCTGGAGGGGGAGAAAATCGGGAGTCATGAGGGTGAGGAGGAGGGCAGTGGCAGGCATCTGGAAAGTTAGGGTGGGTTGGAAGGTGACAGCAGCATAGTTAGTAAGTCCTTTCCGAGTAGAGGACAGGGGCAATGAGGAAGGAATGGGAGAAAGTGTACCTTTCAAATTGGCAATGGAGGGAAGGGGTTTGTTGGGGGGAAACAACTCCCATGACCAGGACTTGGGAGGTGGGAGTTCACCCAGAATATTCAGTCAGGTGAGAGAATGCTGCCCCGTATCCAGGGGGAAGGATACAAACTTACCTGCAATGGCGAGGGTTACCCGGAGCTCTTGCAGTGTGATGGGAAGGTGGACATTGGCGCCTCAAGCCTCAGGTTTTCCACTGCTAACCCTAGAAGGTCAGCAGCTGAGGTGGCCTGGGAAGATGCTTGAGAAGCTTGGGGACAGTGTCTCTTCCAGTGTCCCTCCACCCTGTGGTGGGGGCATGTCTTGGGGGAGGACGAGGGTGGGAACACTGCTTGGCCCAGTGTCCCTCCTACTCACACCTAGAACAGACCATGGGTGGTTCTGTGAAGGCAGGTTTAGTCAGTTTCAGGGAGGGAGGGCTTAGTTCTCACAATGGCTGAGCCAGCATTTCACATCTAGCACAAGGGCTTATCTAGAGGGCACCCTCCTGATTTTTTAAGACCTTAAAGGCCATTGTTATGATGTCTTGTTGGGGAGTTTGGGGACCTTCATTGAATTTTTTAAGCTTAGCCCTGATATCTGGAGCTGACTGGGAGATAAAATACAAATTTAGGAAAAGGCTTCCCTCAGGAGTATAGCAGGGTCTAAGCGGATGCACTCAGGGCTTCAGCAGGAGAAGCCATGAACTGGGCAGGATTTTACTGCTGCTCTTGATAAATTTCCCTAAATTCATCAGGATGAACTGCTTGAAAGAAGCTTTTCCTAGGCCTGCCAGGAGGCGAGTAATCATGTGGTTGCATTTTGCCCAGTTGGTGTGCTTGGGCTGGCAGTATAGCATGGGGATCGTCTGCTTACTGTCAGGCCACCGGCTACCCTCTCCTGCTCCTCTGGGAGAAGGGAAGGATTAATTATCACAGGAAGATCATGCCAGGTGAGTACATAGGATTGGACCGGGCACTGGAATTCCTTTGCATACTTAGAGGGATCTAGGCAGAAAGGACCTAATCTTTTCTCAATCTGTGAAAGGTCTTCTGGGGAAAACAGGATATGAACCTGGATTAGTCCTTTAGTACCAGCCAATAATCTGCAGTGGTGGTAGAGGTTCTGCCGGTGGAGGGAGCGGGCGATGGTGGGAGTGTAAAGGGACTGGTGGAGTGTGAGACAGGGAGGGCCTTGGAATTCTGGGGGCGGGTTAGGGGATGGAGGATTAGTGGGAGCCTGATGCTCAGCAGGATGGAATGAGTCTATGGAGAGAGGAAGTTCAGGGGAAGATTGGGCGGGGAGGGGTTGAGCAATGAGTGTATGGTTGATTGAGCATGATTTGCAGATAGGAGCACCAGTGAGGGAGATAAAGGCCTAAAGATAGGGGATTTTGCTCCATCTTTCCATTTCTTTGGAGGAAATTAAGTCTTTTAAGATACTGAGGTCAAAGGTCCCATTCTCAGGCCAAACAAACCCATTATCCAATTTATATTGAGGCCAAGCCTTTTGGCTGAATATCCCTTTTGAGGCCTAATTTCTTTATCTTTCTCTCTTTTTTTTTTTTTTACTGTTGGGGGTTCATTGAGGGTACAAGAAACCAGGTTACATGGGATTGCATTTGTTAGGTAAAGTCCCTCTTACAATCGTGTTTTGCCCCCAAAACGTGTGGCACACACCAAAACCCCACCCCCCCTCGCTCCTTCCCTCTCTCCGCTCTTCCTTTCTCCACTCCTCCCTCATTCTTTCTCTCTCTGCTCTCCCTCCCCCCCCACCACCATGTCTTTAATTGTCATTAATTGTCCTCATATCAAAATTGAGTACATGGGATTCATGCTTCTCCATTCTTGTGATGTTTTATAAGAATAATGTGTTCCACTTCCATCCAGGTTAATACAAAGGCTGTAAAGTCTCCAGCTTTTCTAATAGCTGGATAGTATTCCATAGTTTACATATACCTCAGCTTGTTAATCCATTCCTGTGTTGTTGGGCATTTAGGCTATTTCCACATTTTGGTGATTGTAAATTGAGCTGCAGTAAACAGTCCAGTGCAAGTGTCATTATGATAAAAGGATTTTTTTTCCTTCTGGGTAGATGCCTAGTAATGGGATTACAGGATCAAATGGGAGGTCTAGTTTGATTTCTTTGAGAGTTCTCCATACTTCCTTCCAAAAAGGTTGTATTAGTTTGCAGTCCCATCAGCAGTGTAAAAGTGTTCCCTTCTCTCCACATTCATGCCAGCAACTGCAGTTTTGAGATTTTGTGATGTGGGCTTTTCTTGCTGGGGTTAGATGGTATCTCAGGGTGGTTTTGATTTGCATTTCTCTAATAATTAGGGATGGTGAGCATTTTTTCATGTGTTTGTTAGCCATTCGTCTTCTTTAGAGCAGTTTCTATTCATGTCTCTTGCCCATTGGATATATGGGATTGTTGGCTTTTTTCATGTTGCTTAATTTGATTTCTCTATAGATCTGATTTTGTCTGATTCAAAATATGCAAATATCCTTTCCCATTGTGTAGGTTGTCTATTTGCTTTGGTTGTTGTCTCCTTAACTGCACAGAAGCTTCTGAGTTTAATTAAGTCCCATTTGTTTATTTTTGTTGTTGTTGCAATTGCCATGGCAGTCTTCTTCATGAAGTCTTTCCCCAGGCTGATATCTTCCAGTGTTTTTCCTATGTTTTATTTCAGGATTTTTATTGTGTCATGTGTTAAATTTAAGTCTTTTATCCATCTTGAATCAATTTTTGTGAGTGGAGAAAGGTGAGGGTCCAGTTTCAGTCTTTTACATGTGGATATCCAGTTCTCCCAGCACCATTTATTGAATAGGGAGTCTTTCCCACAAGGTATGTTCTTGATTGGTTTATCGAAGATTAGGTGGTTGTAAGATGTTAGTTTCATTTCCTGGTTTTCTATTTGATTCCAAATGTCTGTGTCTCTGTTTTTGTGCCAGTACCATGCTGTCTTGACCACTATGGCTTTATAGTACATCCTAAAATCTGGTGTGGTGATGCCC
>CAUYRH010029651.1:0-11909 GCA_963574655.1 Perodicticus potto
CTGAGCCTAATCAAATTATTTTCAAATGAAGTTCAAAGCACCGAAAATATATTCTTTTTTTTACTCTTCTTTTTGTCAACATAATTTAAGTGTGCTGTGGAAGTTTATCTCAAGTGTGCCTTGAGATTCACCTGTGGCTCAGCGAGTAGGGCGCCAGCCCCATATACCGAGGGTGGCGGGTTCAAACCCGGCCCCAGCCGAACTGCATCAAAAATTAGCCAGGCGTTGTGGCGGGCGCCTGTAGTCCCAGCTACTCGGGAGGCTGAGGAAAAGAATCGCCTAAGCCCAAGAGCTGGAGGTTGCTGTGAGCTGTGACTCCACAGCACTCTACTGAGGGCGACAAAGTGAAACTCTGTCTCTACAAAAAAAAAAAGGTTGAAAAACACTGCTCTACACCCAGGCTCCGATGTCACACTGTGATACAAAGGAAATTAAGATAAGGGGCTGAGTAACTGACAGCTGCTGAGGACAGTCCCTGTTTGTTCCCGGTCACTACATCAACTGAGCAGAACTACATGGGTCTCAGCCAGTGGAGGGCAAAGAGAACCGCCTCCTTGAGAATTTGTATGCAAGTGAATCTAATAAAACGGCAGGCCCCAAAGCTTTTCACACTTGTGCATTTTAAAAATACTACTACTTACTCTCTGGTATTTTTAATAAACTTTCTGGGTAGATGCTAGGATTTGGAAACTGGTGTATTCTACTAGCTACCACTAGTTAATTTTCCTCAATTTTCATCTGTGTGCCCCCAGGAGGGCTGTCAACTATAGTATGGAACATCTAGTTAAATTTGAATATCAAATAAACACAGAGTCATTTTTAGCATAAGTATGTCTCAAATATTGCATTTAATACTAAACATTTATATTAGAAAATTATTCTTTGTTTTCTGAAATTCAAATTTAATTTGGTGTCTTAGTCTGTTTTCTATTGCTTATAAGAGAATACCTGAAACTGAGTAATTTATAAAAGAAAGGAATGTTTTGCTTACAGTTACAGAGGCTTAGAAGTTCAAGGCCAAAGAGCTGCATGTGGTGAGAGCTTTCTTGCTGGTGGGGGCCTTCTGCAGAGTCTCAAGGTGGCACAGGGCACCAGAGTGCACTAGCATAGCTCTCTCTCTTCTTCTAAAGCCACCAGTCCCATTCTCATGATGACCCATTAATCCATTAGTTCATGAATGTATTAATCCATTCATAAAGACAGAACCCTCCTGGCCTGATCACCTCTTAAAGGCCTCACCTCTCAAAACTGCTACATTGAGGAGTGTTAAGCTTTGGAAAAAACAATCATTCAAATCACAGCAGTGTCCAGCATTTTTATTTGCTAAATATGGCAACTCAAAGCCCCATTTCTACTACAATGATGTGTAAAATCAACATGAACATAAAGAACATACCAACTGTTATACCCACTTATGATTTCCTGGCAGAGTATATCCCTTTAGAGTATATAGCGTGTGTATAACACAGCAAAATACTATGGAGATGTTATAACCTCCATTTCCCCAACTGTGAAATAGAAGTAATTGGACCAGATACAAAATTCTATTAAACCACTGATTTATTTTTTATTTTTTGAGACAGAGCCTCAAGTTGTCACCCCCTGGATAGAGTGCTGTGGCATCACAGCTCACAGCAACCTCCAAATCCTGGGCTCAAGCGAGTCTCCTGCCTCCGCCTCCCAAGTAGCTGGGACTACAGGCGCCCGCCACAAGGCCTGGCCATTTTTTGGTTGCAGCCGTCATTGTTGTTTGGCGGGCCCGGGCTGGATTCGAACCCGCCAGCTCAGGTGTACGTGGCTGGCACCTTAGCCACTTGAGCCACAGACGCCGAGCCTAAACCGCTGATTTTTAACAAATCTTTACCCATATAAAATGTAATGATCAAAATCTGAAACTCTCACATCTGGAGGAGATTTCCTCCCAGAAGAAAATGACCATCAATTCAATTTATGGTCCATTTCTACTTCTTCAAAAGCAATTCTTAAAATCTATCTGCTCACAACTCTTATCAGTGGTGACAACTTTTACTTTTGCAGAGTGGTTTGAACTTTCCCTGATGCCAGCCACCTTCCACAGATTCTGTCTAGTCCACTGTCAAAAATGATCAACTGCTGCGGAGAAACCAGTGGTCCCTCATACAGACCACACCGAGGCCCAAGGACACATGTAGTGATTCCTGAGGTATTACTTGCCAAAAGGTCATATTGTTTTAGCAGATGATCTGAAATGATTCTAAGATGGGATTGTGCTGTGAACAGTTATTTCATCAAGCCAAAAACGGAAGGAACAGCAGACATGTAACTCATGCTGAACGAAGACAGTCTAGAAGTATTAGCATTGATTCTAAGGATTTACATCTCTCTGTCTAAATTTTATTTTATTCAAGTGGGCTCAAGTAACCTAATCTTGTCTGTGATAGAGATGGCATCTAATGCAATCACACCGAGCTCATCTTTAAATTTAGGCCTTGACCATATGAAAGGAAAAGTCTCCTATTTTTTCTTTCACCCAAATCATCATTCCTGCCTTAAATGTTTTGGTTTGGAAACTATGGCCTATGGGCCAAATAGGCCCTCTGATTATTTTATAATAAAAGTTTTAGTGGCACACAGCATGCCTGTTTATTTATGTACCATCCATATCTGCTTTTGCACTGTGACCTCAAAGGAGTCAGCAACAGAAACTATGGCCCAAGAGCCCTCAATTATTTACAATCTGGCCCTTTACCAAGAAATTTTGCCAATCCCTGCTGTTACTAACAGGGGTTAGCTGGTACACTGGTAGTAACATTACTACTATTTTTGAAGAGACAAAACAAAGTGATAACATTTAAGCTAAGGCTTGACATCTTGGGGGCAATAATTTAAGGAAATGGATAGTGGTTTCTAACCCAAGAATTAGTAATCTAATTACTAATTACTAAAGAATTAGTCCTCAGTCCGTGCAAGTTCTCCAAATTCTCAGAGACCATTTTTTTGGTATGGTGGCTCAATTGTCCAAGAGTCATCACAGAACAGCACTCTTCGGCCTCAGATATTCTTAAGCATCCAGAGACTACACATGCAAACATGGCAAATATGAGAAAGCACATTTTGTTCCATTTGGAGTCCAGCATTTCAAAAGGCAAAATGATACATTGACAAGCACACGGGTGGGATGGCTGCTGCCATCATCATTTGTCGTCTGGTGGAAACAGGGCAGAGCAGCAATGGGGACGTTGTTTCCACTTGGCGCCAGTCCCTAGGAGGTAACCGTCACTGCTACAGGAACTCAGAATTTAAATCGACATAGTTCTTCTGCGGCCTCACTGCTTCAGGCAGGAAAAGTGCAGATCAGAAAAAGGAACTGTCTTCAAAACTCGAAACTACTGTGAGCCTTAAAAGATCCCCAACATAGGTGCCTTGGAGGAGAGATTAGACTGCCAGAATGACACATTAGAGTTTCTGAGAGGCTCTTGGTGACATGTCTCCTCAACAGTAATCAAGCGTGAAGGGCCCCTTGTAATCTCCTTTCTGCTCCCCTGGAAAGCGCGTGCAAGCAGAAATGACACACTCACAGTTAATGAAATTTTATGCCACAGAAAATTAAACACAGATATTCCTCTAGTTGAGAAGAGCATGAAAGAAAAAACATAAAACCATAGTAACTGTTGCTAAGTTATAATATTGACAGCAGAGATGGGCTTAACAAATAAAAACTTTAAGAACTGGATCTAATTCAATCCTTCACCTCATTGGGGATCACAATGGACTCTCTCACCAGGACAGAAACAGACATCTGGCTTTTTCTACCCTCCTTTGAGTCTTCCTTTTCCAGTATGTATCATCTTCTGCCCGCTGGAAGCAGAAGCACTTCGTTGGGCTAAAAGGTGGGTCCCACGCCTGGAGGCCTTAAGCTTCCGCTGGGCTGACACAGATAATCAAAGACATACCCATTCTCCTGCAGAGGAGACAGAGACATCCAATTCACCTCACATCAGGTGCAGACAGAGCTCAAAGTGCTTACATTTCATTTTTTTTTTCTATTCAGCTATTTGATGAATTTCTATCACGTGCTTAGTGAGTTGCAGTTCAAGGGTGAACAAGATAAACACAGTCCCAGCTTCCTGAGGGCATTGAGAGGCTAGAGCAGGGGCAGATATGAAATGAAGAATCCCACAAGTGAGCCTAACATTACAGGCTGTGTTCAGTGCTGTGAAGGTAAAGAGCAGAACTCTGTGAGAATCTAAAGAAGCATCCTAATTTATATCACAGGATCTGAGATAGCTTCTGCTCCATAACATTTAAAGTGGACACAGAAAGAGGAGCACGAGGTAATCAGGTAAAGAACAGAGCAGAAGAGTGTTTCAGGCAGGAGGAACCGGCCTTGGAGAAGCCCCAAGTAAGGGTAAGTGTGGCCCAGGCAACCCAGGAGGTCAGAGTAAGGCTTACCAGACAAGATGAGCAGCAGCCTTCCTGGTCAGAGTGGTGAATTTTACTGTATTTTAAGTACGAGGGCAAATCACTGGGAGGCTTTGAACAGGGAGAAGAACTAGATCTGCATTTTTTTTTTTTGCCGTTTTTGGCCGGGGCTGAGTTCGAACCCACCACCTCTGGCATATGGGGCTGGCACCCTATTCCTTTGAGCCACAGGCACTGCCCTAGATCTGTATTTTTAAAGATACTCTTTTGTGTAAGAACTGTACCTGGGGAGTGAGTTGTTGAGGTAGGAGATGATGCTAGCTTGGTTTGGGTGGTTGCAGTGGGTGTGGAAAACAGACGCATTACCCAAGATGTATTTGGAAGGGAGAATCAACAGGAGATACTGACCAATGAGAGAGAAGGTGGTCTCACAATTTTCTGGAACTCCTAGGCAGAAAGTTACCAAGATGAGAAAAACTTAGGAAGATGCCCCCAGGTGAAGCAGCAAGAATGCAGACTTGGAAACCACACAGCACAGCACAGGTGTTTACAGCACAGTCAGATTTACTAGCTTCTGTGTGTCTGTGAAATGGGAATTATGGCAGAATCTATATGGTTGTTGTGATAAAATAAGGTAATGCATGTTCCTGGCACACAGTAATCTCAATAAAATGCTACCAGCTATTGTTGTTATTGTTACTTTGTACTTGAAGTTTGAAATACCTATTGGCGACCCAGGTAAGGAAGTCTGGTAGGCAGTCAGGTAACTCATCTCAGAGTAACTGAGTGCCAACAGTACCTAGTTGGAAATCGAAGTTGTGGAAACAGAAGTTGAAGGGGGCTCTGATGGAGCAGATTGCATCCAGAAATGGGCCTATCAATAAGAAAATCCTTAAGCTCAAACACACAGATCAAAAGTTGAAGGAAAGTATAGAGACATGAAAAAGTTTCTGTACATTTTATTCTATTTTTTTCTCTAAACAGGAGAACAGTGTTAAGAGTCAGTAACTTCCTTACATATGAGAAATGCATGCAAAGATTTCAGATATATCTGTAGGAATATTTGTACTATGACAATCATGAAAATGACCTAAAATGACCTAAATCAATAGTGGCACATCTATGTAAAGGAATAAATTTACATCTATCAAACATCACGTCATAGATGATCTATTGGAAAATGTTCACATTTTATTGATACGTCCAAAAAATAGGCTACAAGATAGCATTTGCCTTATAATATTTTGTTTTTAAAATACAACTTATAAAGAAAAAAAAACAGCAGGACAAACAATACGAGAAAATTAACATCACTAAATTCAGGTGACTCTTTCTCCTTCTTTGTACTTATTTGTTTTTCTAAAAACAGCATTAAGTAGATGTTCTTTATACAGATAGAAAATGAACAAACCAGGTAACTCTCATCCCTTCCTTTAAAATACCTGACACTCTTAGTCCTCACGTCCCTGAATCAAAAGCTCAGGAGCAACACGGAGACTGAAGACTTGACAAAAACATCTCCGTCCTCATCCTCACACCCCAAGAAACCTCAAGCTATTGTATACACGAACAGCAATATTCCCTTGATCCCTCCTGAATAAAATAGAAGCACGTTCTCTGCCACTGGCTGTCCTTTCCTAACTCTAAAACAATAACATCAGGGTTAGAAATTGAATCATAAGAAGTTTTTTGATCCACCTTCAACAATATGCATCAAGAGAAACATAGTAAAGATTTCATTTCACAGTAAAAACATAATGCCGCACAAACTTTAAGTTTGTAAATATTTATTGTGCCCACAACCAAATTTGAATTTTTTAAAGGCACATTTTTAGAGAACATTCATTCCCTATAATACATTTAAAATGTATAAAGGAGATTTACGTTGCCCCTCCACTATGCCATAAATAAGCTTCATAATAGGGGATAAAACTTTCTCACACACATAAAAAAGAACAAGATCTCCTTATATCCTGGCACTTAGCACCTGTGCAATTTTGTCCGAGTCTCATATTCTTTCTAAGTCTTAGTTTTCTCTTCTTCAAGTGGGGAGAGTCTAACTTTCTCTGCAGGAGGTTTCGCTTAGGGGACAGTGGCAGCCAAATGGATCTAAAACTCTCCACATATCTGCAAATCTACACAGCTCTACACATTTTGTTGACTACAAAATCAAGAAGAGGGCAAATGTCATCGCAAGGCCCAAGCCATTAGGAACAGAGAACACCATCAACTCCAAATTGCCTCCTGCCAGGAGCAGTGGCTCACACCTGGAACCCTAGCACTCTGGAAGGCTGAGGCAGGTGGATCGCCTGAGCTCAGGAGTTCGAGATGGCCTGAGCGAGTGAACTCCGTTTCTACTAAATATAGAAAAACTAGCCAAACATTGTGGAAGATGTTTGTAGTCCCAGCTACTTAGGAGGCAGAGTCAAGAGGATCGCTTAAACCCAAGAGTTTGAGGATGCTGTGAGCTATGATGCCACAGCACTCTACCCAGGATCACAAAGTGAGACTGTGTCTCAAAACAATAACAGCAACAACAAGAAATGACCTAGAAGTGCAGGAACATAGTAATATCCAATACAGCTTCCACTGCTGCTGCAGACCAGTGGGTATGAAGAGTGGAGACACTGTGAAAAGGAAAACAGGGGCACAGAAAGGACTTTAACGAAGCCTGGGTAAAATAACCCACAGAGAGAGAAAGCCCCTGCCTGCCAACACATCCGCTCTCAGCACCAGCTATGGGCAGGGGAAAGACCCGAAGGGGAGAGAGCTGGGGCCCCAGAGAACTGGTCCCCCTGGGAGAGGAACACAAAGGGGAGGGGGTGCCGCAGCAGCAAAGGGAAAGGGGGAAATTGGGGATACTGCACCAGGGAAAGGAAAGCAGGACACTCCAGACCCTCGCCACACCTCCCTATGCTGCTGGAAACAAGAGCTCCCAAACCAGGAAATGTGCCCAGACGTTCCTGGGAATGATAAAGTACCAGAACAAAACCAAAAAGCTGCTGAAAACTCCCTACCAAGAAAGCAGGAAGCAGAGGAAAGCTGTAGCACTACACTCCAAACTGAATGACATGTCCTCCCCCAAGCACTGTGGAGAACTAAGGAAAAACACCCAGAATCAGAAATATACAAATTAGCAACAGAAATGGGAAACAGCAAAAGAGGAAGAATGCCATGAGAGGTGGCTGAATACAACAAAGGCAGCAAAACGGTTTTTAACGAAAGGAAGACCAAAAGCAGTGAGCTATAAGGTGCCGAGAGAAGGGATCTGAGTTGCAATTTTATAAAGGACACAGAAGGACAGAAGAAAAACGACAAAAGCAGGGACCGGTAAAGAGGCTGGCGGCGCTTGGGGAACAGCGCGAAGCCGAGTTCACAGCAGCAGGGAGGCAGATCGCGGGGAGACGGAACCAGAGCCCTTCAATAACTATCTGTGAGTGTTGACAGCACACAGGCCACAGTGGCCAGTGACTGCGAAGGGAAGAGGGTCTGTCCCTGTTAGGTAGACAAGAGGGAGTCAGGGCGCTCATCAGGAGAGCGATGCAATCAAACTCAACTGAGCGGAAGGTAACTGTAGAAGCAGAACGGAAGACTTTCTGGAGTAGGGTGGGACCAAAAGGCAGGCTCATTACGAGGGCACAGTAAACAATTCTGAGATAAAAGCATCAAGGCTTCCTGACGGGACCATGTGAGAGACACTAAGGTATGTGGGGAAACCAGGGAGTGATTCCAATAGGAGCACTGCACCTCCATTTGGGGCGGGCTGTGACAGGAGAAATTATAATGCTATTATAACGTTAGGAAACAGCAGGCACTGGAGAATTGGGGAATGGCCAGCTTTCTGATGGTACAGGACCTACGGGACATGAGGAGATGGCCCATGGCGGGCCGGGACCAGCTCTGGGAGCTTCCCTGTTTGAGGAGAAGTGGAGGAAGAGCGCGGGACACACCGGTGGCAGGAGCGCAGCCACAAGAGAAAGTGCCCAGGGACCGGAGGGACACGCTCCGGAACGTTGGCTGTGCAGGATGACAGGAGCCCAGGGAGGCGCGGCCTGGACATCTTCCTGACGTGTGGTTTCAGGCCGAGGAGCGTGGCATTCACGGTGGAGGAGCAACCAGTGCTCTCCCGGCAGAGAGAAGGACTGTGATGTGGAAGGAGGGGGTCAAGGAAAACTGTGGGACAGCAGGGTGGGCTGAGAGCCCGCAGCACGGCCGGGATAGCAGGAATGCTGAAAAGAGGCCATAGCTGATGGAGGGAGAGGGGAAGGGACCGAGGTCGACGCAGAGGCTACCAGACCAGCTTCCAGAGTCTCCTAAACCGAGAGCAGTGAGCAGACGTGACGCAGAGGAGGCCCTCGGGCCGCCACCCCAGTGGCCACTGAACATCACTCTTTCCCGTCGGGCCGCCACCCCAGTGGCCACTGAACATCACTCTTTCCCGTCAGGCCGCCACCCCAGTGGCCACTGAACATCACTCTTTCCCGTCGGGCCACCACCCCAGTGGCCACTGACCATCACTCTTTCCCGTCGAGCCGTCACCCCAGTGGCCAGTGAACATTACTCTTTCCCGTCTGAGTCTCCGCAGTGCACCCTGCGGCATTTAGGACTATTGAGGACTCAGAGTCCCAAACATGGCTTTGTGTGCCAGTTCTCTCACTGGCCAGCCAGCTATGCGCCCTTGGACACAACTAACTCGTCTGCAGCTAGTTTTTCCATCAGTGAATGAGTATAACAATACAGTCCCCCTCCGCCACCTACTTCATAGGGTCGTGAGGACCCATCAGTATAGTGGACGCGGATATACCGTGAAAACACAACAGCTCTATGCATAAGTGATTGAATTGATATCTGATCGTTCTGTGTAGACTGGACTCCCACTAGAGGTAGCATTTATTTGTTCAATCTGTGGTGACTGAACCACACAGCCCTTGCGGGGTCTAGCACAGTATTTTTGGACCGACCAGGAATAAGCCCTGGCCTCCTTCTCCTGAAGGCAGGATTGTTGTCTACACCGCACAGCACTACACAGTAACACCGATGTAACTCTGAGTTTCCAGTAAGACTCTGAGCAAACAACAGAGTTTAACTATATACACCTTTCAATAGATTTTCAAATTAGCAGCAGTGCAATTATGAAAAGATTGCCGTATGTTAGAGGTAATGCTTTTTATTTTTTCTTTTCAAATCAAGAAGTAAACATTAAGAAACTATGTTCCAAGAGCACTCAGCCGTTGGGTCTAGAGAAGGCATCACCCTGCACCCCCGGGCTGAGCAGGCAGGCAGGCACTCCCCAGACAGCTCTCATGTGGCAGAAACCCACTGGCAATGAAAGACGCGCTTGAGTTGTGTCGAGTCACCAACCAAGAAGTTGGCGCAGTCAAACCCATCATGTCATCACACGCTTGCATCCCTTTACCCCTGAAACGAACCATATGCTGGAAAAGTACATTTTAACATGGCTGCCACAGGCTCACTTACCATTCAATCAAAATCTTTTTATTACAGAGTAATACAGCATCTGTAACTTTGCACATTGTTGGGGGGAAAATAACACACGGGGAGAAAATGCTTCTTTTTCACTATCAAAGCAGCAAATTATTTTTGCTGTTCTACACAGTACAGTAAGGCTTATACGTTTTAAACAACCTACATGGGTTCTTTTTTCTATTCGAGGCAAGTATCAATAGTGATTTGAAACTAAATTGTTAACCAAGTGTCAGAAAACCATGAAGAAAGCATAAGTGGTTGTCTCTCTCTGAACAAGATATTTGGAATCCCACAAACCTACAAAAACATATTCATTCAGCATCTTCTAGTTGAGAAGGCTACCTACTTACTACTTTTAAAAACCAAGGGGAAAATGCTAGGAATGTGTCATTATTTTCTTTTTATAAAAAGACATTCATTTATTCATTCATGCAAATGTACAATGAGCCTCTAATATGTACCAGACACAGAGCTAGGAACTGGAAATATGCCTGTAGTAGTATACTAAATTAGACATGCCCTGGTTCTCATGGTAAAGACATTAAATCAATAGTTAAGCATATGATCACAAATATTAAATGTGAAAATGAAAGGAACATGGTATCAAAAGAAAAAAATTAAGAGAGGAACCTAATTTAACTGGAGGGAAGGAGAAGCTAAGTCTGCAGGGCAAGACAGAAGGAACAGCATGTGTAAAGCCTCTGAGCTGGGCATATCAAGGAAATAGAAAAAAAAAACAGTACAGTCTAAGGAGAATGTAATGACAAACAGGGTATGAAATGTGATGGTAGTCATAGCAAGAGACATAATTTGGAGTCAAATAAAGGATTTTTTTTTTTATTCCATTCCTAAGTGGAACAGGAGGAAGTGTAAGACTTGAAACAGGGCAGAGTCAGGAGTTTGAGGCTGCAGTGAGCTATGATAGCACCACTGCCTCCAGCTTGAGCAGCACAGCAAGACACTGTCAAAAATAAAAAATAATAAACTATGAAACAGGGCAGAGGAGGGATTGGATTTGTGTTTTTAAAAAATGGATGGAAAGGCCAGGCACAGTGGCTCGTGCCTGTGATCCCAGCACTCTGGGAGGCTGAGTAGGAGGATCATTTGAACTCAGGAGTTCAAGATCAGCCTGAACAAGAGCAAGACCCCCATCACTACAAAAAATAACAGGAATGAGCCAGGCATGGTGGTGCATGCTTATAGTTCCAGCTACCTGGGAGGCTGAGGTAGGAAGATTGCTTAAACCCAAGAGTTTGAGGTTGCAGAGAGCTGTGATGATGCCAATGCATTCTAGCCAGGTCACAGAGCAAGACACTGTCTCACAAAAAAAGATGAAGGAAAACAAAAATGACAACTATTTTGGAGATAGCGGGACAGGGCTGTTTGAGGTGGGTGAAGGTGTATTGTGAGAGAGTGAAGCGCCAAGGATGACCCTGGGGAGCATTGATTGAATGGAGGTGCCTCCTACAAAGACAGGAACAGTAAGAGGAATAGGCCTCACTGGCAAGTGGGGGATCTAGAGATTAATTCTAAACAAAAAGTTAAAAAGAGACCTCCAGATGTAAATGTCAACTTAAGCGATGGGATTAAGTGAAACAAATGTGTATGTGCCGTTTCACTTTTGAGACCTATTTTTGTAGCTTAAGACTGTCCCGCCTTCTTTGAAGGAGCCATTCCTGCCCTCTCACCTCCCTCTGGACACATTCCATCCCCTGCCAAGGAGCAGGACAAGGGGAGGAAGATAAGAACTGGGAACCGTGCTCATTCTCAACCATGGCAAGTTACATACTGACGATGTGAAGCAATCTGTTAGAAAATGACTAGACAGGGTCATAGATTTTACAAATTTTTGTACATTATAAATTTTATATGTCTTAAAAAGAATATATTTATGGCTCGGCACCTGTGGCTCAGCGGGCTAAGGCGCCAGCCACGTACATCTGAGCTGGCGGGTTCGAATCCAGCCCTGGACCCGCCAAACAACAATGACGGCTGCAACCAAAAAATGGCCGGGCGTTGTG
>CAUYRH010029654.1:0-21256 GCA_963574655.1 Perodicticus potto
CACCCAGCTGGTTTTTCTTATTCTTAGTAGAGTCGGGGTCTTGCTCTGGCTCAGGCTGATCTCAACCTCCTGAGCTCAAGCAATCCACCCACCTCAGCCTCCCAGAGTGCTAAGATTACAGGTGTGAGCCACCACGCCTGGCCAGATTGAGAAATTATTTGGCTCAATGTGTTTTTTAAAAAAGAATTTCAACAATTTACTACTATACTCTTATAGCCCAGTTAGCATAAACTTCCTTTTTGTTTCATTTCCCAAAGTGTATTGTAAATATAACATTCCAAAATTCCTGTTCTGTAGCAATTTGGGGGGGGCAGTTTTAAAGTTTTATAGATATACAGACATTTAGACAATTCCTTACCTCACAGAAAACAAGTTGAGCCTGAATATAACCATATATAAGTGATAGATAATTCTAGTTAAAATTGATATGAATGAGCAAAAATGAAAGTAGAGTCCCCTAAAGATTCTGTCATCAAGAGTATCTTCATAGGAGAAGGCCCCTACGTGGCAGTGAAATCAGCCCTGGAGCCACTGAAGTCCTACAGGGCCCCAAGTCAAGTGTGACATTTCACTAACTGAACCAAGCAATCAAAGTCATCAAGGCAGCAGATGGAGTAGAACCCCATGGTTATGGTGAGGTATGTGACCTCCCACTGCAGATACGGATTTCACAGTTAAAGGAGGTGCCTGAGGAGATGAATATATAATAGTTTCCCCTTATCTGTGTTTTCGCTTTTCCAGGTTTTAGTTATGCTTAGCCATAGTCCAAAAATATTAAATGGAAAATTCTAGAAATAAACAATTCATAAGTTTTTAATTGTGTTCCATTCTGCATAGTGTGACAAAATCTCAAGCAGACTAAACAAAAATAAAGAGTTCATGCTTAGGTAATAAAACTGTTTGGTGGGGTGTGGGAGCATATAATAATGAAGGGCCCCTCACCCCTCACACGTCTTTACAGCAGCACCCTGGGACTTTCTTACTCTCACTATCCTTAGGTCCAGAGAGAAGGGACCCCTGTCAAGTCAGCTGCCTTGAGCAGAGTAGTGATTTTCTGCTGAGAGACAGTAAACCTGAAGTTCCCTTGCAGGAAGGAACCAGGGGAATAAATATCCTGACCTCAGGCTCTCCCATTAGCAGGGGGCCCTTTGCATTAGTGTGGAATTTGTACCCATCAGCCTCTGGGATAGAGAGCAGCCTGGAGAAGGAAAGGAAGCAAGTAGATTTTCCAGAATGCTGTACTTTTCTGTATGTGTGTTTTATCTCTCTCTTTTTTAAAAAGAGAACAAGTCTCGCTACATTGCTCAGGCTGACCTTGAACTCTTGGACTTATAATATATTGAAAAGTGGAAAGGTGCTGCAAAGAACCAGGCTGAGTAGATTTAATAGCAGAGATTCATCAAGAGCATCTGCAAGCCGATGGGCTGCCACTGAAAAGGGAAAGTGGCAACGGTGCCAAGTTAGGGTGAGGAGCCTCCTTTAAAGTAGTTCAGGGAGTAGTGCACACATAGCTGAGGAGGTGATGGATGTGCTATGAGAGAGACCAGAAGTCATCTGCTGGAGACTTTGTAAAAAGGTCAAGGGTTATCTGCTGGAAGGCTTCTGTAAACAAAACCAGAAAAACAAGGAGAGTTCGATTCTTTGCTTAATGAATGTCCAGACCCACCAGAGCTAGAGAAAAACTAACTGGGCTCAAGTGAAGCCTGTGCAAGTAGCTTAGGACTACAGGTGTGTGTCACTGCACTCAGCCCATATTCAGAAGGGCTTTTTAAAGAAAGCGTGGGCTTTGGAGTCAGCAAAAACTGGGTTTTAAGTGTGTCCTTACTTCTTATAAGCTGTTTCTATGAGTAATTTGTTTTTTTACCCACCTCAAGTCTCTATTCTTATCTGTGAATTGCCTCATAGCTTATGTAAAGTACTTGCTATACACATCAATTACTAGTTCTCTTGGGCTCTCTTGTCTGAAATGTCCCCTCTTTGTAGCATATTTTAATTTTTCCTGTCTTTAGACTGGGCTTACGGGGCTGTACAGGAACCCAACCTGGGTCTTAAAGACATTAGCTCATTTCTCACATCCTCCCTTTCTCCAGTTGGAAGAAAGTAGAGGTTGTGTGAGGCCTTCTCTTTAGGCTTCCCACTTTCATCCTTGTATAATTTGAAGGAATGACTTTCCCCAACTTGTCCCACCTCTTCCCATTGCAGTGAGTGTTTTACCTGTGGTCCCCTTCTGAATTTCTGCAAGACTGCAGATGAGAGCCAGCATGATAAGAACCGGGGGTGGGGGGGTCTCTGCATAGAAACTTGAATGTATGTAGTATTCCTTTCATAAGACCCCATCCCTGAAAAGACAACCAAGAATGTGTCTGTTGGGGCTGGGGCCTACTCTAAACTCAAAGCACCTAATGCCCTGATGGGGTCACATTAGTTCCTGGCCTTTGCATTCCTTTTGTTGTTCATCTTTTATTGTTCCTTAGTATGTATATTTTTACCTTAGTATTATTTTTTTTAATACAGAGTCTCACTATATCACCCTTGGAGTGCTATAGCATCACAGCTCACAGCAACCTCAAACTCTTGGTCTTAAGCGATTCTCTTGCCTCAGCCTCCCAAGAAGCTGGGACTACAGGGACCCACTACAACACCCGGCTATTTATTGTTGCAGTTTTCATAGTTGTTTTAGCTGGCCTAGGCTGGATTTGAACCCACCAGCCTCAATGTATGTGGCTGTTGCTGTAACCACTGTGCTACAGGCGCTGAGCCTTGTTTTTTACCTTATTTTAAATTTATTTTTAAGTCATTTCTCAGAGAGGTAATAATCACCCTGCAGAAGAAGCTGTAAATATTGTGCATAGTTTTCTTTTTCTTGGTACTAAAACCACATTGACCTGGATTACTTAGCAGAATTGTTTGCCAAAAATGCTCCCTCTTATGCTTGTAAGATAAATCTAGCACTGAATTCAGTTGAATTTTTGCAGCAGTGTTGCCTTATTGTTGCCGATACTTTTATTATGGATATACTTTAAGAGAAAGACGTTTGTGACTTTTGGCTCATTACAGCCTCTTGCCCTAGCAAGCCACACAGTCTCAAGAGCATCTTAAGAGAAAGGGAAAGACGTAGGTGGGGAGGTGCACACTGAGACACCTACCAGGCAGCTACTGGTTTGCTTCCCTGGAGGCAGCGGCATGACCCCTGGGTTACTTCTGCCTGCTCCTGGTGTAGGATTTGTTCTTCCAATGTTAACTTAGCATCAGTAATCAGGTTTGGAGTTAAGTGACACGAGTTTCTTTTGTGGCTACTGATCCCTGATTGCACTTTCATCTCCTGTGATCTTCTCTTCATTTTGCATGTGTCTTGTGAACAAGGACCCAGCACGTGCGTCTTTGGACATTTCCGTGCACCTCATGTCCTGCACAAATTAGGCCTACTGTAAGAAATTCTGCCATGTATCAATAAATGAATGGCTAACATTTCCAGGTAGATTTGATCACGAAGACCTATCAAATAAAAGAAGAAGGCTGCAAAGAAATAGGTAGATTGGGATTGACTGTGTATAGAGGCCTTAAGGTGAAAGGGTTGTATTAGAGAAGTTGGTTGCGGCTTACTTACTGCAGGAGCACTCCTATTAATTGAGCGTGAAATAGCTGCAGATTTCCTGCGTGTGTTCTCCAGTTCACCACACGGGCTGCCTTGACATAAGTACTGTGCTATTACTGCCATCTACAGGTGATAAGGGATCTTGGCGCTCTTCACCTTTACCTGATTGGAAGTCTGGGTGAAATCAAAATAATTTAAAAATCTATTAATTGTTGGAAGGTTATAAAATATTTTAATGTTAATTTAGAATATTTCTGTATTATGTGGTATTATGTAATAGACATATCCTCATTCCTGTGAAACAGTTTGGCCTGTAGACTTTCTGCCCTTGTTAAGAAGCATCCTGTCTTTTCTAGGAAACAGTTTTCCTCCATAGGACTATGTATTCTTGGGCTGAGGTCTTGACAAGATTCGGTTTTTAATGTTATTTGTGTCTGATATTATATCAAGATATTGAACATAAAGGTGGCCCTGGGACAAATTTGGCATGTTTTAACTATATATGCCGTCTGGTATGTATCTAGTCATGTATGTCTCTATTTTTCTTAGTACATGGCTGGATACTTACCGGACTGTGTGTGTGTGGAATTTATTAATGTCAGCTGCATTTGCATTGTTGTATAGCCAGTCTCTCAGACTTCATCTTCCCAAATTGAAACTCTTACCCCATTAAACGGTAACTCTTCATTGCCTTTTCCCTTATCCCTGGCAACCCCCATTTTATTTTCTGTCACTATAAATTTGACTACTCTAGGTACCTTACATTAGTGGAATCATATGGTATGTGTATTGTTGTGACTGATTTATTTCACTTAGCACTATATCCTCAAGGTTCTTCCATGTTATAGTATGTGTTAGAATTTCCTTCCTTTTTAAGACTGAATAATTTTTTAGTGTATGGATATACCACAATTTTTTAATCTGTTCATTCATCAGTGAACACTTGGATTGTTTGGCTACTTGTTGGCTGTTGTTAATGATACTGCTTTGACTATAAATGTATAAATATCTCTTCGAGACTTGCTTTCAGTTCTATTGGTTATATCTCTAGAAATGGAATTGTAGATCATGTGTTTTCTATTTTTAATTTTTTGAGGACCTGCCATACGATTTTCCCTAGTGACCATACCATTTTACCTTCTCACCAGCAATACACAAGGGTTCCAGGTTTTCTCTGTCTTTGCCCACACTTATTATTTTCTTTCTTTCCCTCCCTCTCTCTGTTCCTCTCTCTCTTCTCTCCTCTGTCTCTCCCTCCCTCTCTTCTTCCCTTCTCGTCTTCTCTCCTTCTCTCCCTTCCTTCCCATTTCCCTGATTACTAGTGACACTGAGCACTTGGTATGCTTTTCGTCCATTTATATGTCGTCTTTGGAGAAATGTCTATCATAGACCTTTGGCGATTTTTTAGTTGGGTTGTTTCTTTGTTGCTGAGTTGTGTAAGTTCTTTATATAGTCTAGATTTTTATCCCTTATATATATTATTTGCAAATATTTTTCTCTATTCCATTGTGTTCTTTGATGCGTAGTTTTTTGGGGCTATAGTTTTAGATCTACCCATTTATCATATTCTGATGACAAGGATGAATTTGTAAGCTTTTAAAAAGATTTTAAATGCTAAAAGTGGGGTATGGTAGGCTATCCTGAGTAAAATAAGTAAGTTTTTCTGAGGCTTTCCCCCATGTTCCCCATGACTTAATCCAAAGCAGCATTGTCTGCAGTGCTCAACACCCTTGTTTCATCCAGGAGGTTATAAAATATGGCAGGAAGAAACAAGTTCTGTTTCAGAATCACCTCATTTCAGAGCCTTCCACTTGTAGTGCTGCTATCTTGTGTTCTGAAAAAAAAAAAAAACTATCTGCCTTTATTATTACAATAACAAGAAAATGAAAGAATAACATTTACTGGCTTGGCGCCCATAGCACCATGGTGCCAGCCACATACACCAAGGCTGGTGGGTTCGAACCTGGCCCGGACCTGCTAAACAACAATGACAGCTGCAGCAACAATAAAAAATAGCCAGGCATTGTGGTGGACACCTGTAGTCCCAGCTATTTGGGAGGCTGAGGCAAGAGAATTGCTTAAGCCCAAGAGTTTGAGGTTGCTGTGAACTGTGACACGACGACACTCTACCCCGGACAGCTTAGTGATACTCTGTCTCAAAAAAAAAAAAAAAAAAAAATATTTACCATTTTACAGCATTCTTGTTTTTGTTTTCTGCTCTGTTCTTATTAGTACTTTTGCCAGTGATTAACACCAAAATATCATGTGTTTGCTCTTCGAATGTACAAATTACAAAAGCTAGGGGGACATTATATTAATGGCAGAAGTTAAGCTCCTGGAACACATGTCCCAGTAGCTCCAAGAGCACATATGTCTGTGTCTCTTTTGTAACCTCCCTGGCCTAAAAAGTAATTAAAGGCCTGAGCTGGTTAGGTAGCTCTGCCTTCCCCAACATGTGCCCTCCAAATTGGCACCATTTCTTTTTTTTTAATTTCCAGCTGGTATGGAGGAACGAAGGGATGTGCAGGATAAGGAATCGCCTTTTCCTAGGCGCCTTGGAGGTCTTGAGCCTAAAAAATCAATTGTAGAGGAACTAAATGGCAGAGTTGTCTGGCTTGTGAAATGACCTCATGGTATGACTACCAGTTGACACTAATGTCTCATGGATGCCACTTGTGGGATTATTAGGAAACACACACACTTCTAGTTGTTCCTGGTTGGTGTCAGAATGGAGTAGGTATTCAAACCTGCCATAGGAGAAATGGGTGGAGGACAGTGCTTATACTAGGGAGGAGAAGCTAGGGCAAGAGAACTGTCTTTAGCTATTGAAAGGGCTGCCTAGTGCAAGGGCAGGGGGGCATGGTCTACGGTGAATTAAGACCATAGGGAGAGGCTCCAGGATGTAGCTTTGGGCTTGGTATAAGGAGTGACTTTGTAACACCCACTGTCTCCAGTGAAGTGATTCCTCCCTTGGGAGCTGCTGAATTTGACGCTGAATATACTCAGACAGTGGCTGGGAAAGCACCAGGCAAAGATGTTGTAGCTAACATGAACAGAATACCTCTGAAATTCCTTAAAGCTGTATCTCTGATGCTGTGATCTTCTTTGTTGTGAGAGTCACAAGTAGGGTTAGAGAACTAGATAAATTAATCTGAGTCCAGAAAGGGAGGGACAGTGTTCCCCAGGAGGTTCTGTGCATCCTGGTGCTAGTAGTACAGAACTTCCTCCAGGACACAATTCTTTATGGTGTATAGTTATTATATTAGTGAAGTAAGCTATATGCAAAGCAAAGAGGTTTGATGCTTCGTCTATATAATCTTAATGACTGATTTTTTCTTCTAAGCAAAGAGGTTTTTTTTTTTTTTTAAATTAAAAAATATTTTTTCCTGGCTCAGCGCCTGTAGCTCATTGGTTAGGATGCCAGCCACATACACCAAGGCAGGTGGGTTTGAACCTGGCCCGGGCCTGCTAAACAACAATGACAATTGCACCAAAAAAATAGCTGGGCGTTGTGGTGGGTGCCTATAGTCCCAGCTACTTGGGAGGCTGAGGGAAGAGAATCGCTTAAGCCCAAGAGTTTGAGGTTGCTGTGAGCTATGATGCGAGGGCACTCTGCTGAGGGTGCCATAGTGAGACTCTGTCTCAAAAAGAATCTTTGCCTTGGGGTAGAGTGCTGTGGCGTCATAACTCACAGCAACCTCAAACTCTTGGGCTCAAGTGATGTTCTTGTCTCAACCTTCTGAGTAGCTGTAACTACAGGCACCTGCCACAAAGCCTGGCTAATTTTTCTATTTTTAGTAGAGACGGGGTCTTGTTCTTTCTCAGGCTGGTCTCAAACTCCTGAACTCAAGCTGTCCACCTGCTTTGGCCTCCCAGAGTACTAGGATTACAGGCCTGAGCCACCGTGCCCAGCCTCAAAGAGTATTTTTAAATTTTGAAGTACATACATCTGGAAAATCTTTTAAGAACGGAATGAGAAAATGCCTCCACCATTAAAATAAGAGCTAAATAGTGTATTGGTAGGATAACAGCTTTGAAGCATTTATAAAATAAAATATATAAAAATGCATGGTTTTAGACATTACTAATAATTCTTACAGAACTTTAATGTGGACTACAGAATTTATGGTAAAGCTATTTTTCCCTTTCTGAAGAGCATGACTTGCTGTTTAATAGCTTTTGCCTGCAGTCATATTCAGAACCACTAGATGGCAGTGTTAGCTAGAACTTGCTGAAAGCTTTAATTGTCTTTTAAAATTTGTTATTAAATGGAGCTCAAAGGCTAGGCATGGTGACGCATGCCTGTAATCCTAGCACTCTGGGAGGCAAAGGTGGTTGTGTTGCCTGAGCTCACAGGTTCCAGATCAGCCTCAGCAAGAGCTGAGACCCCATCTCTAAAAATAGCCGGTCGTTGTGGCGGGCGCCTGTAGTCCCAGCTACTCGGGAGGCTAAGGCAAGAGAATTGCTTGAGCCCAGGAGTTTGAGGTTGCTGTGAGCTATGATGCCACGGCACTCTACTGAGGATGACAAAGTGAGACTCTGTCTCAAAATAAATAAATAAATGGCACTCAAATGGTGAAATATTTTTGTAATGAAATAAATAGGGGTATATTATTGTAGTTTATACAAACACCCCCATTTTGTTTACCTGGTGGCTATTTTAAATATATGTATACTATAGTTAGAATTAAAAACTGGTATTATTTATCTTTTCCTAAAGTACATGATAAAGTATTCCAAACACCATTGGTCTAAAAGTCACTCCTGTGATATAAACCTAAGAATAATTTTAACTTCTGATTATTTATGGGTTCAACACAGCACAACTCCAATTTTACCTATGCAGTGTGAGGTGGCCAGTTACTTGGCCCTAACAGTGACCTTTTGGAAAAAAAATACAACTATCAGAAAATTATTGGGCTATCTAAAGAGAATCCCAAGCAGAGATTTTTATCAAGAGGCTATGTTAATATATGTTAATATACAATATTGTTCAACATTTGATGTCACTTTGAAGTCTTACATAAGCTACAAGCTTTGTTTTTACCAGAATGCACATGTATGTAAATGTTAGTGAGAAAACAATTGGAATTCAGCAGAGGTGGATCTTGTCTCATAGTACAATCATTATCTTCCCAAATAATGTACTTTAGCTAATTCTTGGGCACAGATCCAGTGTAGATTTTAATACGTACTTTTTGCATTTCTCTATCAATATCCAAGAGTAAACTGGTATCAACAATAGTAGAAAATTTTCAAAGTCAGAAGGTGAGTACATGAGAATGAGAATTTGTACTTGGCAGTGTAGCTGTATAGAAGTTGGTTAATGTTGTGTACGTGAGTTCCAGGAAGGGATAAAAATAAGAAATAGGAAGCTGAATTATAAAAGGTAATTTTTACTATATTGTGTACTTTTAATAACTTAGAAAATGTACTAATGTTTTATGATAAATTGTTCTTTGAAAAGTAAGTTTTTGTCATGTTTTAGGAGAAGAAGGAAGAATTTTCAAAGTGAGAAAAGGAATCCCTTCATAGGCCCTTGAGTAGTCATTTGGTAAATGTTTGAACACGCATGCATGCATGAATGAGAATTCTGCCTCAGATTTTAGAAGAGTCATCTGCTCCTTCTGATTTCCCTATCTGTGTGTCCATTCTCTTTTTCATTCATCAGATATGTACTGAGTATCTGCTTTTATGACAGGCACTGTTCTGGGGACTAAGGATCTGGTACTCTCAAACAGAAAAAAAGTCTCATTGACTTTACATTATAATTGAAGGTGAAAGGCATTGAACAAAACAAAAAAGTATAATATATAGTATGTCAGAGGATGATGTATGTTATATAAAAACAAAGTAGGTAAGGGGCTGCGATGGTGGGAGTATGGCTGTAGGAAAGGCTTCTGAGAGCCCATAACCTTGAGCAGTACCTGAAGGCATCAAGGAGTGAACCATGTGGTGATCTGGGGGTAAGTGTTCCAGACAGAAGGAGCTGCCAGTGCCAGGGCCCTTTATTGGTGGAGGCATGACCCCAGGCAGGTGTGTGACTTGAGCTGATGCAGTAGCAAGACATGAGGCCAAGCAGGTAAGAGCAGTCACGGGCCTTGCAGACCATTGTGCTGACTTTGACCTCTATTCTGAAGGCATTGGAGAGCCATTGCATGGTTATTTGGGAGATAGAGGCATGTTGGCCTATACTAATATCATTATGGTTCCTGTTTTCTTAAAAAAATTGTTTTATTTTATACATACTTATTTATAGTTTCAAAGTTGTTTTTTACTTCTACTTCTCAGATTGTCAGATTCTTTCTCTGGGTAGTCCATTGTCTCTTGTTATTAATAATTTTTTTTTTTTTTGCAGTTTTTGGCCAAGGCCAGGTTCGAACCCACCACTTCTGGTATTTGGGGCTGGCACCCCACCCACTGAGCCACAGGCACTGCCTTATTTATAATTTTTTGTTGTGAATTCATTTTTAGAGGATTTAGTTTCCTGTTGAGAGTCCCCACATGCCCCAGCCCATGAAAATATCTTTGAGGTGTAACTTTGTGTTTACTGATGCTGGGTCCTGGGGAATATTTGTTGTCCTGGATTAGCTTTTATGTGATTTTCTTACCTTAGAGTTCTCATACTGTTCAGGTGGGGGTAAATCTGGGCCACAGAGTCAGGAATGCTGTAGGCCTTAGATTTTAATTTTGTGCTAGGACTGTTTGGGTTTCTTTGCCACAAGCCTATCAGTGTAAGCTACGGGTTTTTTTGCTGCTGCAGCAGGCTGAGAATGGACTATTTTTAGCCTTTTCTGTAAAAGACACAGATCTTTGATGGTTAGGTTCATCCCCAGCTTTCCTTCTTTGAGCAGCTTGAGGCCATCTTCTGTCTCTAGTGGCCTCAAAATCCCAGCCTGCAATTCTAGGGGCTTGTGTCTAGGTCAAGGTCCTTATAGGTCACTGAAGCAGCCCACTTTTGATTTCTGTCTTTGTTTCTGATGTCTGGGTTTATTATCAAAAATTTTCATCACATGTCAGAGTGGAGAGATTGCTATAATGAGCCTTATGTTTCAACAACACCAAGCTCCAACAATGATCAACTCATGTCCCCCTTGTTTTATCTGTATCCTTTCTCACTGTTATATGATTCTAACAGGCCTGTGATAGACCCTCTTTGGCATATAAACCCAGGAGCAGAAATGTGGGGTCATAGGATACATGGATGTTTTAGCTTGGGGTGCCATAACAAAATGCCATAGACTGGGTGGCTTATAAAATAGAAATTTACTTTCTTACAGTTTTGGAGGCTGGAAATCTAAGATCAGGATCCTAGCATGGTCAAGTTCTGGTAAGGACCCTCTTCCTACCCTGCAGATGGCTACCTCTCATGGTGTCGTCACATAACTGAGATAGAGAGCACACATGCTTTGTTCTCTCTTGCGGTTCTTATGTGAACACTAACACTGGGGTGGGGGCCCCACCCTCATGACATCATTTAAACCTAATTACCTCCCAAAGTTCCTACCTCCATTCTATCACTTTGGAGGCTAAGGTGTCAATGTATGAATTTAGTGATGGGGGAAGAGAGAAAATTCAGTCTGTAGCAACATATATGTGCAAGTAAATACATTATGTATATGTGTGTCTGCTTTTTCCTTCTTTATTCCATTGGTCCATTTATGAATTAATACTTTTTAACTATTTTGCTTTGCAATATATATTAATATCTAGGTTACTCTTTTTTGTTCATCTCTTTCAAAATTAACCTGACTGTTCATGTCATATTATTCCTCCCCATATAAATTTTAGAGTTAATTATCTTAAAAAATTCAGCTGGAGTTTGAGATTTATTGATTAATTTGGATAAGAACTGGTAACTTTTTTATCAGTTTTCCCATCCAAGAGCATGAAATATCTCTCCATTTATGTCTGTATGTATATTAGATTTCAAAATTTTCTTATAGATGTCTTTTATGTTCCTAGATATCATATAGTTTTTTATGGTGAATGATACTGTATTTAAGTTTTCCTAAATGTAGTTATCTTATTGCGAGAGTAGAGAAATAATCTTGGTTTTGTAAGTTGATCTCACATTTGACAACTGTATTGAACTCTCCTCTTTCTTGATTCTATTTCTAGGTGGTGTAGTAAGTGTATGTCTGACTTTTTAAGAAATTGCCAAACTGTTCTCCAAAGTGTCTATAACAGTTTTCATTTTGATCGGCAGTGTATGAAAATTCCATTTACTCTGCATCCTGAGGATTATGTGATATTATTATCAATTAAATTTTTTTTGTCCATTCCAGTGGGAGTTAGTGGCATTTGGTCCTTTTTATTTGTATTTCCATGATAAATAATGATGTGTTAGTGTGTCTCTTCATGTGTTTATTTGCTATCTGTATGTCTTTCAATTTTCTTGCCCTTTTCATGTGTTTAATTGGATAGTTTTCTTATTGAGCTTTGAGAATTCTTTATATTCTGGATATCAGTTCTTTATCAGATATGTAGTTTGCAAATATTTTCTCCCAGTCTGGCTTGTTTTTTTGTTTTCTTAACAGTGACCTTTGAAGAGCAAAATTATAAATTTTGAGGAAATCTAATTTATCAGGGTTTTTTTTTTATAGCTCATATTTATTGTGTGTTTAAGAAATCTTTGCCTAACCCAAGGTTGTAAAGATTGTGTCTTGTCTTCTAGAAGTTTTATAGCTGTAGGTTTTTCATTTAGGTATATGATCCCTCTTGAGTTAATTTTTATACATGCTACAAATACGTATTCAAGATCACTTGTATGTATGTGGATAACCAGTTGTTCTAGTCTCTTATTAGAGTATCCTTTTTTAATAGAGTTGAAATCTTGAAACCTTTGTCAAAAGTTGCTGGCCCTGCATGTACAGATCTGTTTCTGGACAGTCCAGTAAGTCCCATTGCCACATTTATTTTTTTCTCAGTAGCACACTAGCTTGTTTATTTGGCTATTGTAAGTCCTAACAAAAGGTGTTCTGAGCCTTCACATTTTTTTCTTTTTAAAATTACTTTGGCTAATCTAGTTCTTTTGCTTTTCATTGTGAATATTACAATCAATTTGCCAACTTCCACCAAAAAAGCCTGCTGGGAATTCTTTGGGATTGCATTAATTCTGTTTAAATTGATACTTAAACAATGCTGAGTGTTCTAATCCATGAACATGGCACATCTCCATAGATTTAGGTCTCATGTTGTCATCAGAGTTTTGTAGTTTTCAGCATACAAATTTTTTACATATTTTCTTAGATTCATATCTACGTATTTTATGGCTTTTGGTGTTATGGCAAATGATATTCAAATCTTTTAAAAATTTCTGATGGTTGCTTGCTAATACAGGTTGAGTAGCCCTAATTCAAAAATCCAAAATCAGAAGCTGTTGGAGCACCGACATGGTGTTCATTGGAGCATTTTGAAAGTTGGATTTTCAGATTAGACATGTTCAACTAGTAAGTATAATGCAGATATTCCAAAATCTGAAAAAATTTGAAATCTGAAACACTTCTCGTCCCAAGCATTTTGGATAAGGACTACACAACCTGTATATGAAATGCAATTGATTTTTTTCAGGTAGGATTTGTCCTAGGAACATTGATATAGTTCACTGTAGACATCTGTTAGCAGGTATCTTTAATACATCAGTAGGTTAAAGTGATGATTTTATAATTCAAATCTAAGCACATCATGCCCATGCTTAAAATACACCATGATTTTCTATTGCTTAAAAGAATAATTAATTGTGGTTAAAAAGAAAAAAAAAATCCACATCACCTGACCAGCCATGGTGGCTCACACCTGTTACTCCAGTACCTGGGGAGGCCAAGACAGGAGGATCCCTTGAGGCCAGGAGTTTGAGACCAGCCTGAGCAACATAGTGAGACCCTATCTCTACAAAAAAATTAAAAATTAGGCAGGTACAGTGATTCACACCTCTAGTCCTAGCTCCTTGGGAGGCTGAGATGGGAGGATCACTTGAACTCAGTGAGAGCTGAGACTCCAGTGAGAGCTGTAATCATTCCACTGTACTCTAGCATACGCAACAGAACAAGACCCTGGCTCTTAAACAAAACAAAACAAAACAACTACACTGTACGTTAATAACCTGGTATTTATCATCTTAACCGATATTAAGTGTACACTTAAGTAGTGTTAATTATATTCACACTGTGGTGCAATTGATCTCAGGAACTTTTTCATCTTGAGTCTTTGTGTAAGCAAATCTCTGAGTCCTAGTGTACCTGAAGATATTCTTTCACTTGATGTCAATTTTAAGCGATAGTTTTGATAGATATAAATTCTAGGTTCAAGTTCTTTTTCTTCAGTATTTTCATAGTATTACTCCATTATCCTGGTGAATTCTTTGTGTTTTTTGAGAAATGTCATGTTTTCTGATTCTTGTTTCTTTGTACTTGTTTATTCTTTGCCTTTGGAGGCTTTTGTAGAATTTTCTTCTTACTATCTCACCAAACTGAATTTAGGTATAGATTTATTTATCTAAACTGTTTTGCTAAGAGACCTTTAATTGAAATATTTTTTGGGTTTGTTAATTGACTTGTCATTTCTTTAAATAGTTCTCTCTATCCCTCATTCAGCCTTTTATGCCAACTGAGAAAGTGCTGCTGTTACATTTCTAGCTTGTTGATTTGTTCTTCAACTGTATTTATCCTATTTTTCTTACTTGTTATGTTTTTCATACTTAATACTCTGACACAGTCTAAGTTCATATTTAAAAAATTTCCTCTTATCTCTTCTATTAGTGTAGCTATTAATACATTTTATGTAAAAAAAAAAATACATTTTATGGTATGTGTTGGTGACAGGAGATAGCATTAATAAGAGATAGTATTAGTCATCATTTTATAACTTGGGGTTCTTCTGTTCTAAAAATTTTGCTTTCATTAGTAATTGTTCAGTTTGTTTCTCTTCCACTGTGATTGTGTTCTAAGGTTGTCAAGTGATTTTGGCCTCTGAACTCATGCTCCCTGAGGAGTATTAAACTGCTCTCTTGATGTCAGACCAGGTAAGAGGGGAAATGAGCCACAGAGTAGAGAACCCACAGTCACCACAGAACCTTTGTAACCCACTCCTGTTTGCTGAGGTTCCTGAGGCACCCAGGCCAATGGAGGATTCACTTTTAAATTATTAGAAGGAAGCAGTACCGACAAGAAGCAACTTTTTTATGTGGTACTTTGGTTATCCTGGAGAAATGAAGGATTTACAGGAAGAAAATGAGTGAGGGAATGCTCTCATCACCAACAGATACCTTATAGTGTGGCTGTTGACAAGTTCAGTGGGGATTTGCTTATTAATACTTAGTGACAATTTGTGATGACTTTGGAGAGACTTTGGAGTGACTCTGGTTACACCTGTTCAGGTTGTACACTTGCTGTGGACCCTGTCTCCTTTTGAACTTTTCCTGGATTAGTTTTATCATCTCCCCTTCAATTTTCTTTGTTCTCTCTTTCTGTAAATCCTGTTATCTGGATGTTCAGTCCCCTGGACAGATCTAATTTTAATCCTTTTTTTCCCCTCCTGTGTTCTTCCTCTGTGTATTTTTGCTCTCCTTACTGGGAGATTACCTGACTTATGCCTTCCAGCTCTTCTAATTAATATTTTTAAATAAATATTTTTTTTTTGTAGCTTCTGCAATAACTTTATTGTACAGATTGTAAGGATATAAATAAAACCACACAAAATAAATATTATCGAATTAGGCCAGAAGTGCAAGAAAGACCAGATAAATTTGAAGGTTTTTTTTTTTTTTTTTTTTTTGCTTGAGGAAAAACTTTATTTTTATGTATGTATTTATTTATTTATTTATTTATTTTGAGACAGAATCTCACTTTGTCACCTCGGTAGAATGCTGTGGCATCATAGCACTTATCAACCTCAAACTCTTGGGCTTAGGCGATTCTCTTGCCACAGACTCCCGAGTAGCTGGAACTACAGGCCCCTGCCACAATGCCCAGATAGTTTTTTAGAGACGAGATCTCACTCTGGTTCAGGCTGGTCTCGAACTTGTAAGCTCAGGTGATCCACCTACCTTGGTCTCCCAAGTGCTGGGATTACAGGTGTGAGCCAACACACCTGGCAAGGCTTTTTTTTTCTTCAATTTTTTTTTTTTATTAAATCATAGTTGTGTACTAAAGTAAACTTTTATTAAAGTAGAGCCATGTGTATGGAAAAAAATGTATGTGTCATGAGTCCAGAGCTCACTGAACTTGTGACTTTCTCTAAACACTACCCAGTTGAAAAATAAAAGCCCATTCTTGCTGCTTCCTGGTTACTTCTTCCTCCCAAAAGCCTGTATGCCTTAACACCTGTTTTTTTTTTTTTTTTGAGACAGAGCCTCAAGCTATCACCCTGGATAGAGTGCTGTGGCATCACAGCTCACAGCAACCTCCAACTCCTGCGCTTAAGCGAGTCTCCTGCCTCTGCCTCCCAAGTAGCTGGGACTATAGGCGCCTGCCACAACGCCCAGCCATTTTTTGGTTGCAGCTGTCGTTGTTTGGTGGGCCCAGGCTGGATTCGAACCCGCCACATCAGGTGTATGTGGCTGGTGCCTTAGCAGCTTGAGCCACAGGTGCTGAGCCAACACCTATTTTTTTATAAGTGAAAATGCAGACTCTTTTGTGTCTAGCATCATCCTTTTGATATTGAGTTTCATCTGTGTTGCTGCACGTAGCTGTAGTGGTGGTATTGTAAAGACCAAGCTGACTCCATTTTATTAAAACTAACTCTATCTTGTTCCTCAGCCTTCATTTTGCAGCAGCACAAATACCGAAAGCATTAAGTAACTCACTCCCTCCCCCGTCCCTTGTCCTTGTGTCTGCCCCGAGTGATAGCAACTCCTTCCCAGACTAGCCAAGGACAAGTATTACTCAGTCCCCTAGACCTCTATCAGCTCACCCCATACCCCCTCCCTTTTTTCTTTCTGTACCCTTAAAAACCCCCTCCTTTTCCAGACCATGGGCTTCTCTGTTTTCCTGCTGCACTGGGTGTGAGAAACCCCCAGCCGGGGCTGATTTGTAAATAAACCTCTTGCTATTGCATCGGATTTAGTCTCTCGGTGATTTATGTGGGGGATCCCTTGAGCTGGGCACAACAGTATGAATGTACCACTGTTTGTCCATGCTACTGTTAATGGACATCAGGAGTGTTTAGCATTGGGGGCTGTTACAAATACTATTGCTATGAATATCCTCGACCATGTCTAATCATAAGGCATATGTATGTTTAGCTTTAGAAGATATTGCCAGTTTTCCTATGAGTCAGGAATGCAGGAGCAGCTTAGCTGAGTGATTCTGGCCTGGAGTCAGAATGTCAGTGGGGACCAGAGTCATTTGAAGGATTTAGTGGGACTGCAAGACACACTTTTAAGTGGCTCACTCACATGGCAGTTGGCAGGAAGCCTCAGTTCCTCACCATAAGTTGCTTTAGTGTCCCAACAGGACGACCTGCTTCCTCCAGTGTAGGTGATCTAAGAGCATTAGTAACCCTTTTAATTTTAGTCATTCTGGTGGATGTGTGGTGATATGTTACTGTGATTTTAATTTACATTTTCTTGATGACTAATGAGATTGAGTACTTTTTCATCTATTGGTTTGTTCTGGGTTTTCTTTAAAAACATTATTTTATTTTTAATTTTTAATAGTTCTTTTTAAATTGTTCTAAATATCAAGTTTTCCTGGCATCCTGTTTCTGTTTCATGGACGTAATGTTATTTTTCTCTCTCATGATATTAAGGCTAGTTTCTCTCCTCACCACCATGGTTTTTATTTCTCTGCATAGATTCTGTTTCTTCTGAGTTCATTTTGACCTCCTTGTCTTCTGCCTTTGATGTTAGGAGTTTCCCTTAAATATCTCTAAGCCTTAACTGTCTTGTTAAGAGTTTCCCATAAACATCTCTAAGATTTTAACTGATTATATTTAAGAGCCAGACTTCTAAAAAACTGATTGAAGTCTCTGTGCAAGGGGCTAATGACCATGGACTTCACTGTAGGATCCCTGTGGGATATTTCACGAGGTCAGTAAATTTATGTCTCTCCCATCCCCTCTGGTTTGGTCTGCTTCCCCAAGGCATACTTTCCAGCCTACCATTAGGTATAAGCCTGGGAGCCTGAACATTGAGTATATAAACTTTCACTTGAGTATATAAATGTTGATTTTTAGTGATATATTTGCACTCTCAACTTTGCATGTGAATTCACCCCTCCTCCCATCGCCGCCAGTCTCAAGACCATTGTTTTACCACTTTAAATAATAACCGTCCAGCCATATGCCAGGACAGGGAGAGGTTGTGAAGTGTTTTCCGATATCAGCAACCAGTTCTCCAGTCCTTTAAACATTATCTTGGTGTCCAGCAATTCAGTTAAATTCAAACACTGCACATACTTAGAGTCAGTGCCACCTCACACAAGTCAGAGAACTCAGTCTCATAAGACTTTACCCACCAGCGATGCCAGTCATAGTTCCCAGACCACCTGTACTTATAAATTGGGATTTCCCCCCAACCAGGTTTGATAATTTGCTACAATAGCTCCTAGAACTCAGGAAAGTGCTTACATTTATTGGTTTATTACAAAGGCTACAACTCAGGAACAGCCAAATGGAAGAGATGCTCAGGTCAAGTTATGGGGCGCAGGAGTACATGGCATGCCCATGCCCTCTCTGGGCTCACCACCCTCCCAGCACTGTTGTGTGTTCATCAGCCCAGAAGCTCTTAGGACTTCATTGTTCAAAAGTTTCTATATAGCTCAGTCTCCAGCTCCCAGCCTTCCTCCTGGAGGTTGGCAGGTGGGGCTTGAAGTTCCACTATCTAATCACCTGGTCTCTCTGGTGACCAGCTGCATCTGAGGCTGTAGGGTGTCTACCCTAAGTAACCTCATTAGTGTAAATTCAGATGTTGTTGATAGTGGCTCATTATTAATAAGAAAATGCACTCCTGTCACTTAGGAAATTCTAGGGGTTTTTAAGAGCCCTACTCCAGGAATGGGAGAGAGACAAAAACCAGATACATTTTTGTATTTTGCCACAAACTGCAGGTGAGCAGAGAGTTGGGAGGAATTCAGTGTTCTGACTGAGCCTTACTGGTTTCAGAAAAGCCTAGTACTGCAGCCCTTGGGAAATTTGCAGCCCTTCTTAAATTTCACCATTGCTGGTTCAGTATTTGGCTTACTCAGATTTGCCAAGTTAGTTACCGTGCTTCTGTTTCCCACCTTAGAAAAATTTCTGTGATCATCAACTTTTCTTTATCTTTGTGGGCTTATGTGCCTTTTAAAAATCCTTTAATTTACTTATCTACTTACTTAATTAATATATTTTTTTAGAGACAGAGTCTCATTGTGTTGCCTAGGCTGGAGTGCAGTGACACGATCACAGCTCACTGCAGCCTTGGACTCTTGGCTTCAATGATCTCTTGCCTCAGCCTCCTGAATAGCTGGAATTAAAGGCTCAAGCCACCATGCTCAGCTGTGTGTGTTTCAAGAATACTTGTAATTGTGAAATCAAATTGTTTTTTCTCCATTGATTATATTAGGTTACCTTTACAATTATTCAGAAATTTTATTAAGGTCATTTTACATTATATCATTCTCAAATGGTACTTTTTTACTCAAATTGAAGTAGACTTTATAATTACTGTTCTGTCTTGTCATACTTCATGGGCATGTTACCTGGGTTTGTTATTGAAGTTAGTTTTCTCTCAGCCCCCCTCCCACCAGTCCCACCAGCGACAAGCATCTCTTCAAGGCTTACTTGTTACGTACTGTTCCCTGTAATCTGGGGGTGAGAGAGTAAAGCGAGCAGAAGGGAACTTGTGTGGTCTCACAGTCTGTCTTCAGGGATTCAGTGTTCTTCTGCAAATATTCAGTTTCCAGCAGGATAAATATTTTCATAGTCTTTCCACAGAGGGATCTTCCCTATTGTTGATGAGCAGATTATGTGTTTGACACAGGTCTTACTTTATCTGAATTTTCTAATTCAGGAGGTTAAGAAACAACCATTAGGGTGCCACCAAATTACTCTGTGGATTAATTTGGTTCTTTAGGCCTATTTTAAAGAACCACAAGTATTATGTGTAGTTCTTTCTGAATTTTGTAGTGTCCCATTTGGCTTTCAGTGGGCTACAGTGTCACATGTGGTAACAGGGTTGGTACCACACAGTGGTATTGACTATCTCCAAAGTGCTAAGGGCTTGGCAGAGCAGCAGTGCACCTACAGTCATCTGTGGTCATCGTGAATTTCAACCGTTGGAATATTTTTGAGGGAAGTGGGTATTGTGGGCAAGTTAGCAATAAGTGACAGCTTTCTAAATTATTTGTCTGTTTGGTTTGAACTTGAGCTAAATATTCAACATGTAGGTGATTATCATCGCTGAAAGAAGAACAGTGTCTTTGTCTTTAGAAGTGAAGTGAGATTTGTCAAAATAAAGATGGAACCACCAGGACCTCCAAATTTGAAGGGATCACATTAATGTGTTTAGAGTAATAGATTAGATAAACTAATAGATATTTTTGGTATCTTCTGTCCTTTAATTCCTTCTAAAAAAAACTTCGTTAAATTGGTATAGTTTTAGCTGTTTTACTGGTAAGAAAACTGATTCTTAGACTTGGAAATCTGCTAAGGAATATGTAACTCAGTTGACAGAGCTGGAATTTTAACCTAGATTACTCAACTTTAAAACCACAGTGCCTCTAAGATAAAGCATTATGGTTCTGGGTATTGATCACAACAGGTGTTTAGACTTTATTTCCGGCTCAGCGCCCATAGCACAGTGGTTACAGCGCCAGCCACATACACCGAAGTTGGAGGGTTTAAACCCAACCCAGGCCAGATAAAATAATGACAACTGCAACAAAAAATAACCAGGCATTGTGGTGAGTGCCCGTAGTCTCAGCTACTTGGAAGGCTGAGGCAGAAGAATTGCTTAAGCTCAGGAGTTTGAGGTTGCTGTGAGCTGTGACGCCACGACACTCTACTGAGGGCAACATAGTGGGACTCTGTCTCAATAAAAATAAATAGATTAAAAAAAACAGACTTTATTTCCTCAGTGAGTCACTACCATTGTACAGTTGAAGGCTTTGGATTTGGAGCTCCATTTGCCCTCCCCTTTACATCTTTTTCCGTTCCCTTCTTACCTGTTTCTCTTTCCCCCTTTTCCACTCTTCCCATTCCCCTTCATCTCCTAACAGTACAACTGGTTGGTTAGGTCAGGGATTTTAGTAAATAAATACTTGAATGTTATTGCACAGAGCAAAGTTGACTAATGAAAAATAAGTTGCTCAGAATTTTTATTTTGAATGATATGTTTGAGATAATAAACAGCCACCCTTAGAGGGTTTCAGGAAAAGCTTGAAGGACACTTCCTGCAGAAGCTTTCTTTGACCGCTTCCACCCTCAGACTAGGTCATAGTCTCTTATGATATACTTTCTTAGAACATTTTTCTTAAAGCACTTGCCACCATAGAAATTAAGTAAGATGTATTGAATGGTTTGCTGTCTGCCAGCTCCACTAGGATACAAGCTTTATGCAAGCAGGAGACTGTGTCTGTTTTACTAAGGATGCCTTGGTGTCTTAGTCTGTTTGGGCCACTCTAACAAGATACCTTAGAGTGGGTACTTATAAGCAACATAAATTTATTTCTTACCATTCCAGAG
>CAUYRH010029656.1:0-32789 GCA_963574655.1 Perodicticus potto
GCGGGTGCCTGTAGTCCCAGCTACTTGGGAGGCGGAGGCAAGAGACTCGCTTGAGCCCAGGAATTAGAGGTTGCTGTGAGCTGTGATGCCACAGCACTCTACCCAGGGTGACAGCTTGAGGCTCTGTCTCAAAAAAAAAAATTATTTTAAAAATAACTGTAAGTTCACAGAAAGTTGCAAAAGTACTACAGAGAAGTCCCATGTAGCCTCCACCCAGTCACTCCCAATGCACATGTAGAACTGCAGTACAATATCCACATATATGGTGTGGTGTCTACACAAGAATGCTAACACTGGTGTAATGTGTGTATACAGATCTACACCATTAATCACATGTAGCCACCTCCAAAGTCATAGCCATCTCCCTTCTGCTGTCCCTTTGTAGACACACTTATTGTCTGCACGCCCTAACCCTAACCCCAGGCAGCCACTAGTGTGTTCTCTGTCTATAGTTTTGTCACTTGGAGAACATTATACAAATGGAATCAAATCATGAGACCTTTTGAAACTTTTTCACTCAGCTTGGTATTTTTAAATAGCTGACAGAAATGTTCCTCAAGTTTCTACTCTTTTCCAAAATTTTCTTTCAATTAAGTATACTCCACCTTTATAAAAACATGATGAAAGTATTCACACACATACAGATGTAGTATCAGTACCTAGATACACATCACCTAGCTTTGATCAATATTTTATTACCTTATTTTGTCTTTCTCTTTATTATGTATCTTTAAGCAAATGTTAGACATATAATTTCACCCATAAATGCAGTATATCTCTTTATCAGATAAGGATTTTATTTTACATAATTATAATGCATTGCCACATCTAAAAAAGTTATCATCCAATGCCCAATTTGCCTAAAGAGTTGTCAAGCTTCAGTCCACATGCCACGTTTGGTGCATAGATCTCTCAGGATTTTCCTTCTAACAATCTTCTTCTTTTGGGGGGGGGATAGGATCTTACTTTGGTGCCTGGGTATGAAGGGTGTATTCATAGACCGTAGCTCATTGCAACCTCAAACTCCTGGGTTCAAGCAATCTTCTTGCCTCAGTCTCTCAAGTTGCTGGGACCGTACAACCATCTGAGGGCTGTGAAGGAAGACATCCCTGACACTGAGGGTGGCAAAACAAGAAGACGCCAAGCCTTTGATGTCATGGCTGTACTACTTTGCAAATCACCTGGAAGCCCTGCCTCTGACCCTCATTTCTTTGTGAGACATTAAATTCCTCAGTGTGGGCCAGGCATGGTGGCTCATGCGTGTAACCCCAGCACTCTGAAAAGATGAGGCAGGAGGATCCCTTGAGCCCAAGAGTTTGAGGTTGCTGTGAGCTATAATGACATCAGTAGGTTCTAGCCCAGGTGACAAAGCAAGACTCCTCTATCCTGCCAGGCTGTGCTTCTCCTTCTATTGGGTCCATAGAAGGTTCATTCTCATGGTCACTGAAACTCCTCCTGGCTTACCAACTCCTCTGTCCCATCAGACAGCAGGTTCT
The DNA here is from genome assembly GCA_963574655.1 of Perodicticus potto. Taxonomy (NCBI): domain Eukaryota; kingdom Metazoa; phylum Chordata; class Mammalia; order Primates; family Lorisidae; genus Perodicticus; species Perodicticus potto. The sequence goes on from CAUYRH010029656.1 coordinate 1,497, forward strand.
CCTGGTTCCACCTGCTGGATCCTTCTATAATTCCTTTTTTTTGTAGAGACAGAGTCTCACTTTATCACCCTTGGTAGAGTGCTATGGCGTCACACAGCTCACAGCAACCTCCAACTCCTGGGCTTAGGTGATTCTCTTGCCTCAGCCTCCCGAATAGCTGGGACTACAGGCGCCCACCACAGCACCCGTCTATTTTTTTGTTTTTTGCAGTTTGGCCGTGGCTGGGTTTGAACCCGCCACCTTCCGTATCTGGGGCCGGTGCCCTGCTCGCGGAGCCACAAGCGCTGCCCCCTTCTGTAATTCCTATTGCCACTGGCTCACTGGTTCCCATAGGATTATAGCAATGGGGTTCTGTTAGGTCTTTTCCCTTGGGCTCCTTGCTTCCCCTGTCAGCCTCTATTCTGGAGCTAGAAAGAAATTTTCCAAAACACAGACCTCACCAGCCTCCCTTGTTTTATTTTTAAATTTTCAATGTTTTCACTTTTTTAACTTTTTTTTTTTTTGGCAGTTTTTTTTTTGGCCAGGGCTGGGTTTGAACCCACCACCTCCAGTATATGGGGCCGGTGCCCTACTCCTTTGAGCCACAGGCACCGCCCACTTTCTTAAATTTTTATTTATTGGCTCGGCACCTGTGACTCAAGCGGCCAAGGCACCAGCCACATACACCTGAGCTGGTGGGTTGGAATCCAGCCCAGGCCCACCAAACAATGACAGCTGCAACCAAAAAATGCTGGGCAATCTGGCAGGCACCTGTAGTCCCAACTACTTGGGAGGCAGAGGCAGGAGAATCGCTTGAGCCCAGGAGTTGGAGGTTGCTGTGAGCTGTGATGGCATGGCACTCTACCCAGGGTGACAGCTTGAGGCTTTGTCTCAAAAAAAAAAAAGTTTTATTTATTTATTTTTTTGAGACAGAGTCTCACTATGTCACCCAGTAGAGGGGTGTCATAGCTCACAGCAACCTCAAACTCTTGGGCTTAAGGGATTCTCTTGCCTCAGCCTCCCAAGTATCTGGGACTACAGGTGCCCACCACAACGCCTGGCTATTTTTTTTTGCAGTTTTTGGCCGGGGCTGGGTTTGAACCTGCCACTTCCTGCATATGGGGCTGGTGCCCTACTCACTGAGCCACAGGCACCGCCCTGGCTATTTTTTTTTGTAGAGACAGAGTCTCACTCTATCACCCTTGGTAGAGTGCCGTGGCATCACACAGCTCATAGCAACCTCCAACTCCTGGGCCTAGGCAATTCTCTTGCCTCAGCCTCCCGAGTAGCTGGGACTACAGGCGTCCGCCACAACGCGGCTAGTTTTTTTCTGCAGTAGGCCGGGTTTGAACCTGCCACCTTCAGTATATGGGGCCAGCGCCCTACTCACTGAGCCACAGGTCCCGCTCCTGGCCATTTTTTTGTTGCAGTTTCATTGCTGTTTAGCAGGCCCTGGCCAGGTTCGAACCTGCCACCCTCGGCCAAAACCATTCTGCTGCGGGCTCCAAGCTAAATTTTTGTTGTTGTTGTTGTTGTTGTGTTGTTGTTATTGTTTTAGCAGTTTTATTTGGCCAAGGCCAAGTTTGAACCCACCACCTTTGGTATATGGGGCCAGCGCCCTACTCCTTCAGCCACAGGCGCCACCCCACCAAGCTAAATTTTTAATGTTTTTAGAGATGGGATTTATTATGCTGCCCAGGTTGGCCTTAAATTCCTGGGCTGAAGTGATCCTTCTTGCCTCAGCCTCCTAAGTAGCTGGAACTACAGGTGTACCTCCCTTGTTTAAATATTTCTCAGTTCCATCTCCAAAACCGGCATGATAAAACTGATGGAAGACTTTGTATTTTGCCTTTTCCTGCTTTTGTAGCTTCATCTTCCCCCCACACACCGGAAGTTCTGGCCACTGTAAGCTGTTGTAAAATGAGTAAGTTTTCGAAACTGTTTGAGTCCTTTGTCCCACCCAGTCATATCCTACCTTCTCACGGTGCCGGGCAGAGTGGTCCACCGCTCCACCCCAGCCCCGAACCGCATCCCAAGGTTCTACTCCAGGTTGTAGCACGCTGAAGGAATCATAGTGGTACCAGATGGGCAGCCATCCTGGATAACTTGGCTGGCAAATGTGCTTTCTATCTGTGCTGCATTAGTCCCTCTTGACTGTGTTATGCATCTATCATGTGGGAACTTAACTACACTTTTATTGAAGTGATATTTTTCACCAAGAATTCTGGATTTACCTCCTATACAAAGGTCCTAAAACAAACCCCCTCTAAGGCTTCGCCCGCCCTCGCACCCGGTCACCGTGGCCCCAGAGACAGGCTCCCGCGGGTGCAGACCCCCCCGTGCCTTCCCACCACCTACCTTCGTCTGCCCCCGACTCCTTGTCTGACTGCCTGGCGTCCGGGGTGTGCTTTTCCTTAGACTTTGAGGCCGAACTGGTGGGTGCCTTCTTTTGCTCCTCGCCTGAAATATACAGATGATCAGAATTATACCTGCGTGTCTAGGGCAACGGACCCCATCCGTCTGCAGTTGCCTGCTTTGGTCCAGAGTGAAATAAAGCAGCTCGGAGACATTCCACTTCTCCAAACATGTTTGGAGGAAGACTCTCAAGTCGCCGTCGCTACGACTTCTGGGAGCAGGGACCACCTGCCCCGGGAGGGCCCGCGTTACCTTTCTTGAGTTTGTGTTTGCTTTTGGACAGTCCCATGGGTGGGCCCACCGCCCCGCCGGCGCAGGCCGGGCTCCCCGGGCCTCCCGGCTGACTCCCACACCGGCCTCCGCCGGCGCCTGCGCGTCGCCACGGTAACCGCGCCGCTCGCCCCGCCCTCTCGCGGGGAGGAGGCGCCGCCGCCCTCTCGCGGGAGCGGGCCGCGCGGCCGGAAGCGGGGCGGCGACCCCGGAAGGCCCCGCCGGGCGAAGCTGGTCGTCTTGATCACCGTCGGGATCCGCAGTCGCCGAGCTCGTGTCCCTCTGCCTCTCTGAGGGGCGCCGCCGCTCGTCTGGCCATGGACGGTAAGAGGCGGCCGCCGCACCCCGCGGAGGTGCACCCCGGGGCGGCTCCGCCCACCTGGGCCGCGGGCGGGGCTCAGGCAGAGCTCCCGGGCCTCGGGCCTCTTCCCCCGGCCTCGACCCCCGACCGGGATCCGGTCCCCTGGGCCTGGACCCCGGATCTCATCCCCGGCTCGCGGCCTTTACCAGCCATTTCCAGCACCGGGGATGGACGGCGATGGCCGCTTCCGCCTTGGGGAGCCCTGGAACATCGGGTCAGAGGACACCCGGGAAGGTGGCAGTTGCACCTGCTGCACCCAGAACACCACCAGGGGAAACAGAAGGAGCCCCAGGCGAGGCCTTCCTCACCACAACTCTTTGAGATACAAACTGTGTCCCCCTCCGTCCCGTTCTACGCGGTTGAGAAGGAAGTTCTCAGGTTGAGAGGGACACCCCACCCCCACCCCCACCCCCCAGGGACTGCTCTGTGCTCAGGTATGGTGAAGCACAGGAAGAATCTGGAAAATGAAGGTGCCAATATTTGCTGAAATGTTTCTGGGCTGGTGCCAGAGGCTTGTAAAAATGTTTTGAAATGTACAGACCTATAGTACAGACATGTCATTCTCTGGGAGGGAACTGTAGAGGTTTTCTGCAAATGGCATGGCAGAGAAGATGAGAGCACCTAACTCCCCTCCCCCAAATGTTAGCTTTTGTTCCACAGCTTGTTCAGCTCTTTCGAGGGACCTGTTTTTGAACCCATATCATTTTTATCCCGGTTAGGTTTTACCTCAACAAGCTTTCTGTGCTTTAGAGTCTAGTTATCCCACCTGCATTTACATGAGAGAGCTGAGGCTGAAGGGAGGGTGATTGGGCCACCACCATACAGCATGTTGAGTGGGCTGCATGTTTTTGCCTAAACCTTGGGTCAGGATGGCTCCGTTTCCCAAAGTCACAGATGACTTTGCTCTTAACCAGCACCTGTGCAGGTAGATGGCAAGTTAGTGAATGTACAAAACATTAGAAACCCAGCAGGTCTCAGCTGGGAACCCTGGTTTGCATTTGTGAGCACTCAGGACCCAAATTCTGCTTACAGGTTTTATTTCCTCATCGTTGGCTGGTATGGTGAGTTAGCCCTGGTAGGGATCAGGTGTCATGGCCACAATCCAAATCTAGAAACTGAATAAACTGACATCAATGCAAATCTCTCTGGCTCTTAAGGTTTGGTGAATGAGGAGCAGGTCTGGGTATCAGTAGATTTACCCCTTAATACACGTCAGTCCCCTCAGTTCTGTGTGGGCAGAGATGGCCCCTGAGCCTGCCTTGTCACTCAGAATGGCTGCTTCTACTGAAGCTGCTCTTTGATAGCAGAAGAGTTCCCACCTTGCTAGCTGTGTCCATTTTCCTTTGAGTAGAAAGAGAATATAAAAAACAGACTGCAGGCCAGGCACGCTGGTTCTTGCCTGTAATCCTAGCACTCTGGGAGGCCAAGGTGAGTGGATTGCTTGAGCTCAGGAGTTCAAGACCAGCCTGAGCAAGAGGGAGACCCCTGTCTCTTTAAAAAAAAAAAAAAAGGGGGCGCTGGCTCGCGGCTCGGTGCCTGTAGCTCAGCAGTTAGGGCGCCAGCCACATAACCCTGGAGTCTGATGGGTTCGAGCCCAGCCCAGACCTGCCAAACAACAGTGACAACTACAACAACAAAATAGCCGGGCACTGTGGCAGGCACTGTCCCAGCTACTTGGGAGGCTGAGGCAAGAGAATCGCTTAAGTCCAAGAGTTGAGGTTGCTGTGAGCTGTGACACCACAGCATTCTACCAAGGGCAACAAAATGAGACTTTGTCTCAAAAAAAAGAAAAAAAAAAGAAAGAAAACTTTCTTTCTGCAAAGTTTGATTAATTATACACCACCATCTCTTGGAGTTGTCACCATAGCCAAGTACTGTATTCATCATCTCATCTGTCCTCATACTAGCCCTTTGAGCTTGTCTGGTTTCATCCTCGTGTTCCCGGTGAGAAACAGGTGTAGGAGGGTCAGTGTATGCTGGAGCCCTGTGGCTAGCAGGACCAGAGCTGGTACACTGTTCATCTTCTAACTCCACCGTTGGTGGGCCTCCTTGAAGGCCCCTGGCAAATGCAAACTGTGTCTGCATTCCCTCTCCTCATGTCTAGAGGGGTCTTAGTGATCCCATCTGCATATTAGAAGTGCTGCTTATTACAGCTTGTGGAAACCTCAAACCATTTTCTCTCTTTTGCAGATACCCTGTTCCAGTTGAAGGTACGTACTGAATGAGCATTCATCCCGCCCTGCCCTGGTGATCAGTGAGTGAGGATACATAGTATAAGTCACACTCAGAGCCCCAGGTACAAAGTCAGGGGACAGATTATAACAGGTGAGTAATTGCCACCCAGTTCTCAGACTGCTGACCAAAGAAGAATTACTGAGGGTGGCACCTGTGGCTCAAAGGACTAGGGTGCTGGCCCCATATACCAGAGGTAATGGGTTCAAACCCTGCCCCGTAGCCAGGCATTGTGGCGGGCGCCTGTAGTCCCAGCTACTCGGGAGGCTGAGGCAAGAGAATTGCCTAAGCCCAGGAGTTGGAGGTTGCTGTGAGCTGTGTGATGCCACGGCACTCTACCGAGGGCAATAAAGTGAGACTCTGTCTCTACATAAAAAAAAAAAAACCCTGCCCCAGACAAAAACTGCAAAAAAAAAAAAAGGTTTGGCTCAGTGCTTATGGCTCAAGCGGCTATGGCGCAAGCCACGTACACCTGAGCTGGAGGATTCGAATCCAGCCCAGGCCTGCCAAACAACAATGACAGCTGCAACCAAAAAATGGCCGGGCGTTGTGGCGGGCGCCTGTAGTCCCAGCTACTTGGGAGGCGGAGGCTGGAGACTTGCTTGAGCCCAGGAGTTGGAAGTTGCTGTGAGCTGTGATGCCACGGCACTCTACCCAGGGTGACAGCTTGAGGCTCTGTCTCAAAAAAAAAAAGAATTACTGAGTTGGCCTGATGAAATATTAACTGTTTCCTTATCGCAGGCTAAGTGGGAGCAGGTAACTTAGGCTCATCCATGAAAGACTGAGTGTTTTATCTTTAAGAAACACAACTTGGGTATTATGTCCTTGCCTTGATGTTCTGCTAGACATTTAAAACTCAGATGTGACAATTGAGCACAGTGGCTCCCACGCTGGGAGGCCCAAGGCAAGAAGATCCCTTGAGCTCAGGAGTTTGAGACCAGCCTGAGCAAGAACAAGACGCCATCTCTACTAAAATATAAAAAAACTAGCCAGGCACCTGTAGTCCCAGCTACTCAGGAGGCTGATGCAGAAGGATTGCTTCAGCTTGGGAGTTTGAGGTTGCTGTGAGCTGTGACAGCTCTCTACCAGGATAACAAAGTGAGACTCTTATGTCTAAATAAATAAAACTCAAATGTGGCCTCAACCCTTTAAGATCATATTCAAAAGAGAGGTTCCTGTGGTGGCTCACGCCTGTAATCTCAGCACTCTGGGAGACCAAGGTGGGGTGGATTTCCTGAGCTCACAGGTTCAAGAACACTAAGCCAGAGCAAAACCTCATCTCTAAAAAATAGTCAGGCGTTGTGGTAGGTGCCTGTAGTCCCAGCTACTTGGAAAGCTGAGGTAAAAGAATTGCTTCAGCCCAAGAGTTTGAGGTTGTTGTGAGCTGTCATGCCATGGCACAGCTAAGTATTCCTCCTATGTGGGGAGGTTTTTGTACCTTCTAATAATCCAGGGCCTATTTCTGAATATTTCTCTTAAATGCTGTCATGGTTGATCATCTATATTAGCATTATCTTGTTTTATTGCTAGTTCTGAGTTACCGAAGCGATGTTCACAGGCTCCTGAAAGTAGTTTGGGACACTCTCAGTCCCAAAGTGACTCTGTGAGATGATGTTGAGGACAGAAGGCATTGATAGAAAGGTGCACACAAGAGGCAGCATGTGGGATAGGAGCCAGGGCAGGGGCCTGCTCAGCCTGTTGCAGCCTGGTGGTTGCTGGTGCCCTGGTTTCTGGTTCTGGGTTGGTTGTGCCAGAGGCCCTGTGGACACGTCAGCATTTCCTCGTGGTGTTGGCAGAGGAGTCAGGCCACACACATGGTGTTCTGTGAAGATGACACTCTCAAGTGTATTTTTAACCTGGAATTCAGTGTTACTAAGTGCGGGGGACCTGTCATATGTTTTCTCAAGTTTTTCTACAGGAGGGTAGGATTAGGATCTTCAAAGAGAAGACAGGCATTTTCTTTTTATTTTTTTATTTTTTTATTTTTTTGAGACAGAGCCTCAAGCTTTCACCCTGGATAGAGTGCCGTGGCATCACAGCTCACAGCAACCTCCAATTCCTGGGCTCAAGCGAGTCTCTTGCCTCCGCCTCCCAAATAGCTGGGACTACAGGTGCCCACCACAACGCCCGGCCATTTTTTGGTTGCAGCCATCATTGTTGTTTGGCGGGCCCGGGCTGGATTCAAACCCACCAGCTCAGGTGTACGTGGCTGGCGCCTTAGCCTGTTGAGCCACAGGCACTGAGCCAAAGGTTTTTTCTTTTTTTTTTTTTTTTTGTTTTTGTTTTTTTTGCAGTTTTTGGCCGGGGCTGGGTTCGAACCCATCACCTTCCTCCAGCATATGGGGCCGGCGCCCTGCTCCTTTGAGCCACAGGCGCCACTCAAAGGTTTTTTTTGTTTTGTTTTTTTTTTAAGACAGGCATTTTAAAACAGCCCCCTTTTGCCATACAGAGCACGAGACAGAGGGTGTCTCTTTCCTGGAGCTGGGTCAATCCTTCGCACCCCAAGTGGCAGTGAGCATGCACACCACAGGCTTTCTACCTCTGCAGGCCCAGACTGGTTGATGAGTATTCAGGAGCCAGCGTGGACCAAGGTTGGGCCTGGGGAGGGGCCTGGATTGTGGGCTCTTGAAGGTCTGACTCAGGGTATCTGTGTTCAGTTCACAGCAAAACAGCTGGAGAAACTAGCGAAGAAGGCAGAGAAGGACTCCAAGGCCGAGCAGGCCAAAGTGAAGAAGGTAAGGACTTGGGCTGTCTTCACGTTCGTGACTTCTCTGAGTCTACCCTTGTTTTTGTTTTCTGTTTGTTTTGAAGATTGTATGTGTGTGTGCGTGCGCGTGTACATGGCATGCATGAGTCATGATTTAATCTTACCCTGACTCTTAGCCTCAAAATATTCTCTTCTCACAAGAGAACAGCAAGATTGAGGGAAGGGAAGTGTCAGGTGTGGTGGAGCCTTGAGTGGCTCCAGCCTGCCGAGGATGTTCAGAGCAGAAAAATGTATTGTCTTTGGTCTTTGACTTTTTATTCATTTCTGATGTTCTGAACTTGATTTTGCTGTTATTTGTGTAGGAAGTGGGCTTCCAGCCACCTGCTACGATCCTGTGATTTTTAGCTGTCTCCTCTGTGGAGCAAGTGCTCCCTTGGGAGGGTCCCCAGGAAGGGCCTACTGCCTACTGAGGAGAAGGCTGAGGAAGTATGAGATCTGACTCTTTTGGGAGATTTTCAGCGAAATCTTATGCAGCTCCTAAACCTTTGCCTAACAGATAAAATAGGATTTTGGTAACTCCTCACCCAAATAGCCTTCCCAGGGCAGAATGGAACCGTCAGTGACAATGCAATCTGCATAACTAGTGCTTGGGCCTTCTCCATCTGTGGGTGCTGGTTGAGAGTTTGCAAGGCACCAAGGGAGGGCCTGTGCACCAGTGGGAGAGAATCCCCCTTCTTTGGCTGGTACTGTTGCTCCATTCCTGGACTCTCATGCACCCAAGGAGGCTCAGGACCTGGGGAATCTCTGCATGTTTACGAAGCTCACAGATGTATCTGATAAGTTTACCTAGAAAGGATTGTGAAGGGGCCCCCACTTCAGGATGGTGGTGCCCTCAGGGAGGTGAGCACCAGGTCCCTAGCAGGGACATGCAAACCACTGAGTTCTCCCAGCTGTTATTTCCCCCCAATCTTAGGCCCTTCAGCAAAAGAATGTGGAGTGTGCCCGTGTGTATGCCGAGAATGCCATCCGCAAGAAGAATGAGGGTGTGAACTGGCTGCGCATGGCATCCCGCGTGGATGCAGTGGCCTCCAAGGTGCAGACAGCTGTGACCATGAAAGGGGTGAGTGCTAGGCATTGCTGCCAGATGGGCTGGCTTCTGCCAGCTGAAGCAGGAAAGGGTTTGAGGGTTGGATCTGGGGTGGCTCCTCATTGTGGGAAGCTAGGTCAGCTTAGAGGTGTGGTACCAGGAAGTGCTGGCTCAGACACAGGGCAGTCCAGGTCATGGGGTCACACTGATGTCACAGGAAGAAGCCTTGGTCTTCACAGGACCCCACACAGTGCAGAGCTGGCATGGCCAGGCCTGTCTTGGCTGGCCAGGGGAAGCCCTATCTGAGCCTTGGTTCCGTTCTGGGGAATCCCCTCCCAGGCAATAAAGGTGGGCAGAAGAGAGAGCCAGTCCTGAGGACCTGGGGTGATGGCTCAGCCCAGACCTGCTTTTTAGTGGCTGGGGTGAAGGGCCTGGCTCTTCAGGGGCCTCACTCTGTGTGGGGTGACCTTTGCTCATCTCTCATCCTGCTCCATGCCCCAACCTGCTCCTGTCCTAGGTGACCAAGAACATGGCACAAGTGACCAAAGCCCTAGACAAGGCCCTGAGCACCATGGACCTGCAGAAGGTATCTGCAGTGATGGACAGATTCGAGCAGCAGGTGCAGAACCTGGACGTGCACACGTCGGTATGTAACCTGGGGGTGTTAAAGTACTGCGGCCCCTTGGGAGAGTGCTCGCAGGCTGACACACTAATGGCACGTGCCATGTCTGCTCCCTGGCGTCACCGAGCACACTGTGTGCTAGGACCCTGCTAGGACCTCAAGAGAGGGTGGGCAGGGCAGCAGGACCTCCTCCAGGGTACATGGAGAGGCACAAGGCACCTCTTGGAGTGTGTAGACGCGGGGGCAGGCCTGGGCATGTGGCTGGCAAAGCTCTGGAGGAGGCCAGCGACAATGTCGTGAGAATGGTGGGGAGAGTGTGAAGGAGATGCACAGTCCAGCTCTCAGAAAGCTATGCTTATGGCCCTACCTGTGTCTCGTACCCCAGGTGATGGAAGACTCCATGAGCTCGGCTACCACACTCACTACGCCTCAGGAGCAGGTGGACAGCCTTATTGTGCAGATTGCTGAGGAGAATGGCCTAGAGGTGCTGGACCAGCTCAGCCAGCTGCCCGAGGGGGCCTCTGCTGTGGGCGAGAGCTCTGTGCGCAGCCAGGAGGATCAGCTTTCTCGGAGGTAGGGACATGACCTTTAAATGCAGCATTCTGAACCACTCAGTCCAGCACTGTAGGAAGGAAGGCAGAGTTGGGGGTTGGTGGCTCCAAGTCAGCTGAGCAGAGGCTTTGCAGATAGCACCAGTCCTGGGGCTGTCAGGGAGGGTGGCTTCTTCCCCCAATTCTCTGGGCCTGTCCGTGCTCAGGTGTGCACAGAAGGTGTCAGAGTACATGCTAGACAGGGCATTTAACCACAGGTGTGTGCGGGGACCTCCTTTTAGAAAGATAAATCTTTGCATTTCCCAGTGTAAGCGAGTAAGGGCAGAACAGTGCAGGGCTACTCCCAGGGTCTGTCATGTTACCTCAGGACATCCGTAAAAACGCTGAAACTGAGGAGGAAGGTGGTCACTGCCCCCGAACAGAGGGGAGGGGCCTTTGGCTCCCTGGTCAGAGCCGCCAGCCTTCCCCTTCTCACTGAGTCCTGCTTTGGTTTCCAGGTTGGCTGCCTTGAGGAATTAGCTGCCCTGCTGTACACTGCCTCCTCCGCCTCATGCATCTTGCCACTGCCTCAGCTGCTCTCACCTGCGAGGCCTGAGTGGCCCCAGAATTATTTCTGTTTTCATAGAGCGGCTGGGGGCCTATGTCCTGGTGTTGCATTTATGCGGACTTAGGGGTAACTTCTATGACTCTGAGCTCCTCTCTGCCCTCCATGGAGTTGATGGACACTGGCCAACAGGTGCTGTGCAGACCTCAGCCCAGAGATGTAGGGGCTTCAGACTGCAGGCACTGTTGCTCTCCACATGTGGGGCAGCGGGATGGCACCACCCCTGTTGCCAACCCGCTCCAGGAGGCCCCCGCCAAGTGGACAGACACAGCCGAGGACGGCCAGTGGCCTACATGCTGGAAGACGTCAGGTACTGGCAACATTGTCCTGGTGGCGTTAACAGACCACAGCCCTCCTCCTCCACTGTTCCAGGGTGGGGTCTTTGCTGCCCCTGCCAGCTAGTTGGACCCCCTCAGACTTCCTGCAGACTTTGGCACAGAACTGCTGCCCAGCTCCAGCCCGGGGTGCCCACTTGGGGTTCATTCTCATCCTTGCCTACTGCCACCTCGTCGGGTGCCTTGGGCCTGTAGGCTGTAATCTGTGTCCTCAGCTCCTGGCGGCACAGATTCATTCTTTCAGGGGGCCTTTCCTTGGGGCCTCGTGTTCCTTGGTGGCGGATATTATCCATTTGGCTCACTCCTATCACTGTAAACGGGGCCTCCCCCTACTGCGCCCCCTTCTTGCCTTCTCAGTCTGGAAGCCAGAGTGGCTGGCCAGTAGTGCCTGGGAGAGTTGCTCAGACAGGGTGGCAATGAGTCACCTGCCCTTGTGGCTGTTGTGGGCTTGCCAGGACAGCTGACTCTGGGCACAGGCTACTGTTTTTGTTTTTTTCTGTTCCCTAAAGTTGACTTCATTTTCTTGAAACAGTCGGAGTAGGCAGCCTGGGGCGGGTGTGGGTCCTGCCCCCTCAGCATAAGCTGGAGATGGCCATGTGGCTCTTTGTGGCTTTTGTGTACAGAATGTGGAAACTTCTGCCTGGATTTGTGATGTTTTTGTGGGGGACATGGCATTGGTGGGTCCTGGATGTGAGGGGAGGGGTCATGCCTCTTCTGTTGCCCCCTCCGGCCTTTCCTGAAATCACCCCATGTGCTGGGAGTGGAGAGAAGGTCCTTGCACCCTTAGGTCTGATAGTGGGGCACCCAGGTCCCCAGAGGGTGCAGCACACAAAGCCATGGGTGGGAGTGGGCGTGGGCATGTTTAACCTTTTCCTGAAGTGCTGTTATAACTTATCCCTGAAAATGTTCTTGGGCTTCATTTTGGTGGCCTTGGGTGGGGCTAGGGTCCACCACTCAAGAGGCTGAGGAGGTGCCCAGAGGCTCAGCTCTGAGTACTCACTGGTGGAGGTGGGCAGTGCATGGGGAGTCTCAGGCTCCCCAGACCAAGGAGGTTGAGTCTGCAGTGATAAAATTTATCCTTGTTAGCCGGGCTTGGTGGCTCACTCCTGTAATCCTAGCACTTGAGAGGCCAAGGCAGGTGGATTGCCTGAGCTCACAGGTTTGAGATTCAGCCTGAGACCTCAGTGAGACCTCTTCTCTAAAAATAGCTGGGCATTGTGGCAGGTGCCTGTAGTCCCAGCTACTTTGGAAGCTGAGGCAAGAGAATCGCTTTAGCCAAAGAGTTTGAGGTTACTGTGAGCTATGACACCACAGTACACTACCAAGGGTGACACAGTAAGAATGTCTCAAAAAAAAAAAAAAATTGGCTCGGCATCTGTGACTCAAGTGATTAAGGCGCCAGCCATATACACCTGAGCTGGTGGGTTCAAAACCAGCCCAGGCCCTCCAAACAACAATGATGGCTCCAACCAAAAAATAGCCAGGGGTTGTGGCGGACACCAGTAGTCCCAACTAATTGGGAAGCAAAGGCAAGAGAATCACTTAAGCCCAGGATTTGGAGGTTACTGTGAGCTGTGACACCACGGCACTCTACCTAGGGCAACAGTTTGAAGCTCTGTCTCAAAAAAAAAAAAAAAAAAAAAAATTATCCTTTTTACTTTGAAGTAATTTTTTTTTTTTTTTTGAGACAGTCTCAAGCCATCACCCTAGGTACAGTGCCGTGCTGTCACAGCTCACAGCAACTGATGTTGGACTCAAGCTCTTGGACTCAAGCAATTCTCTTGCCTCAGCCTCCCAAGTAGCTGGGACTACAGGCGCCCACCCACAACGCCCGGCTATTTTTTCATTATAGTTGTCATTGTTGTTTGAGGCGGTGGAGCAGGTGAGGATGGACCAGGCTGGATTCGAACCCACCAGCTTGGTATATGTGGCTGGCGCCCTAGCCACTGGAGCTATAGGCACCGAGCCTACTTTGAAGTAATTTTAAAGTGCATAAAAGTGGCAGGATGTACAGGTTCTTTCTGCCTCTTACCCAGTTCTTCTCACTAACTTCCTAGTTAACCATGTGAATTTGCTAACTCAAGAAACCATCTGACACCTTGTTGCAAACTAGTCTGCTCCTGACAGGTGCTGGTCCAGGGTCACCCGCTCTGCGTGTCCTGGTCCCACCCTACACCCCCAGCCAGAAAAGTCAGGCAGGACTTAACCAGAAGCCCTGGTTAACTCAGCAGCTGTCCCTCGGGGGGTGCAGCTGGCTGCAGGAGGCACGACCCCCACCTTGCCTCTGCAGGGACCCTGCTCACCTTCCTTCTGTGGGCTCCCACCAGCATCAAGGGCCGTTGTTGCCCTCCAACTGATGAGGTTGGGTCTGAGAGGGACAAGTGAGCCTACAGGGAAGTCTGAGGGAAACTACAGACCGCTTGTGCTGGGCCTGGTGCCCCCACGCCCAAGAGCACCTCGGGGACCCTGGTAGGGTGCAGGATGCCTGGGCAGAGTAGTTCCTGCCTAGACGTGAAACACAAGCTTGTCTAGAGGGGGTATCCTGAGGGCAGTGGCCTAGAAGGGACCCCTGCCCTGTGTATGTCCACCCTCCATCAGCCTCCAGCTCCTTTATTGCAGTCTGCAGCCGTTCCTGGCACAGACCTCACCTTTCCCTGTGCCAAGAGGCCAGGCCAAGGAAGTGGGCCTGAGCTGTGAGGTCCAAAGCCAAAGTGGACTAGGTGGGGGACATGCATGTGGGCGTGTAGGTGTGGGGATGTGTGGCTGTGTGTGTTAGTGGGTAGGTTCGTGTGGGGGTGTGTGGAGGGAAGCGGGTGTGCATGGGTATGTGCATGTGCATGGGAAGGTGGGTGGGTGGGGGTGTGTGTGCATGGGAGGCCATGAGCACCCAGCCAGCGTGATTTTAAAGACCCTCAGGCCATGTGTGTGGCTGAGCCCTCTTCACACTCCTGAGTTCATCCTGTCCCCCACATCAGTGGTAGCTGCTGCTGTCACAAAGTTTACTCCCAGGGCCAGATACTGACAACACACGCCCTTAGAACTTGAAGGGCCACTGTTTTTATTGCAGATCTGTTGGGTAGCTATGGCCTGAGCTGTCCCCTGGTGTCCCCAGGGGGCCTAGTTGCCAGCTCAGGAGAGAAGGCTGGGCCTTGTGCCTCAAGCAGGTTCCTGGGCTCTGGTCTGATGTGGGTCACAGGAGATATAGGCTGAAGATCAGAGAGGCCAGCAGGGCCCCTGGCCAGTGGCCGGTGCTAGGGGCCTCTGAGTAGCCGTACTGTGTCCTGCAGGACCCATCCATCTCGGCTAGTGGGATTGGCTCCTCCTCGGGGGCTTGAGTGTGGTTGCTGACCTGGGAACAAACACAAGTGGGCGGTCTGCCCATGGGCGGGAAGGGAGGGGAGCATGGGTAGCTCCATCCTCACCTGCTCCACTGCCTCAAAGACCCTCAGCAGGTTGTTGGCCAGCGCATCCCTGACCTCCACCTCCGTCCAGTTCCTCCTGAGCAGCTCCGCGATCAGGTCTGGGTACTTGGAAACGTCTTCTAGTCCCTTAGGGAGCCTGTATGGAGGCCAAGGGGACTGGGCCTGCAGACCTGGGCCCTCCCAGGGGACAAGGAGGCTAGTGGCCTTCAGAGCAAGGCATCCTGGGCCTATCCTCAGACACATGGCCCTCTGCCAGGCTCCTTGGAACATGGATGGAGTCATGAGCCTCAAGCTTCCAGCCCAGGACAGAGATCTCACCCACTTACCTTGAAACACCATCGAAGTCCCCACCAAAGCCCACGGCTTTAGCTCCTGCCACCTTCCTGATGTGGTCCAGGTGGTCTGCCCAGAGAGCAGGTGTGGTCCCAAACGAGGCCTTCCCCAGCTCAGGTGGAGTGAACTACCCCCAACCCTACCCACCAGCCACTTGGGCCAGGCTGGCCTCCTGTGTGCAGGACACGTAGTGGTTGTAGAAGTTCACCATCACCAGGCTGCCGGTCTTGTTCTGCATAGGGAGAAGGGGGCTGAGTGCTGGGACTCAGGCAGACAGGCCTCCTCCGTGGGCCCACAGCCCTTACCACCAGCTGCAGCACGTCATCAGGTACGTTTCGCCGGTTTCTACATAGGCTATAGGCTGAGGAGTGGCTGAAGATGACCGGGGCCTTGGACAGCTGCAGCGTGGCCTTCATTGTGGCCACAGACACATGGGCCAAATCAATGATAACTCCCAGGCGGTTCATCTCCCTCACCACACGCTGAGAAGACAGGGTTCAGGGGTCCACTGTCACAGCCACCCCAGAGTCCAGGCATGCAGAGGGGAGGGTTAAGTCCCCTGGCTGGACCAGGTGTAGTTAATAAACTCTGGTGGCTGAAAGTTTTGTGGCCACTGAGGGTTCTAACTGGGTATAAGAACTCCATTTTACTAGGAAATGAGGCCTTGAGTTGGTGGAAACCTTGTCCTGGTCACCCCCTGGCCTTCTGCCTTCTCCCTTGCCCACTCACCTGCCCAAAGAGTGACAGCCCTTGGCTCTGGGCCTCGTCACTTCCAGTATCCACCAGCCAGTTGTCAGCCCTGGGAGAACAAAGCAGGTGCCCCAAGGGGCGGGAGTGGTGGTCTCAGCCCATCCAGACAAGGGAATTGCCAGGGCCAGGGTGATGCATGTGACTTGGCACCGGGCCGCTCACCAGGGTGTGTTGCAGCTGTGCGTGAGGGTCAGGTACCGCATTCCCAGTTGATAGAGGGCACGCAGGACACCCAGGCTGCTGTCGATGGAGTGGCCACCCTCCACGCCGATCAGACTGGCCACCTTCCCCTCCTGGAAGGCCTGCCGGATGCCTACAAGATCCTAGGGCTGAGTTGGGCACGAGGGTGTCCAGGAGGAGGTTGGAGACACCCCACATGCACTGTCAGGATGGGCAGGTGGGGGACTTGGGCCAGGGCAGGACCCTACCTGCACTGGTGGTAACACACAGGAAGTTCTCAGGGTACAGCTGGCACATGCGGTGGATGACGTCCATCTGCTCCAACGTCCTTCTCACGGCATCTTTGTTCTGGGTGTCGCAAGGTGTGTACGCGGACCAGAACTGGGAGGACCAGAAGGGGTCAGGGAAGTGCTGCACCCCAGCCAGGCCCCAGAGGCAGAATGGAACCCAAGGGAGGGCAGAACATACCTGGCCCCCCACAAAGCCGGCCTTCAGCTTGGGGATGTTGGTGTGTGTGTCGGCCAGAGTGGTGAGGTTGGCTGCTGCCTCCTGCAGCTTGTTGTTGAACATGGTCAGCAATTTCCAAGGCAGGTCGTTGTGCCTAGGGGGACCGAAGACAGGGCAGCCCCTGGTCCTGGGCCCTGCAAGCTCCTGACCTCGAGGCTGAACCTCTGCTCTTCCTGCTTCCAAGCAGCCAGGATGAAAGTCCAGGCCACAGAGTGAGACATTGCCTGTCATCTGAACACACCTGCACAGGCGTGGGTCCCACTGTGCCTGAGCCTTGTGTTTTCAGTGTGGGGCAGTTCCCCACTGCGGTGGAAGGGAGCACACATGCCTGGTCCCCCACAAAGGGGGCTGCTTTGCTTCAGAATTCCACAAGGGGAGATGGGAGGGTGGAAACAGCCTGGTGGTGGGACACATACTCCCTGCATCTGACACTTTAAAGATTAAATCCACCCCTGAGGGAGGCGGGGGGTGGGGGGGGGATAGGGGAGCTGGATGTCAGGTACAGGATTTGGTGTACCCAGGCCCCTCTGCTGCTTTTGTTCCTTGGGAAAAGTCCTGCACCCACTTCCAATCAGACACTTCTAGGTTTCCAAAGATAGGGCCCTGAGGCTTCCTAGGAGCTGGGGGGCAGGGCAGGGAGCGGAACCTGCCAGAGTGCCCTGGAAAGCAGTGCTCAGCACCCCAGGCAGCACCTGCCCCCATCTGGTGACCAGTGATTGTAAGGACACAAGGCTACAGTGCCACCCCATCCGTTTTCCACCTCTAGTTCCAGCTCCCTCCTGTCCGTGCCTCATTTTCTTCACCTGCAACATGGGATACCTTCACATATTCCTCAGAAAGTCACTTATGGGTGGCAGACGAGTGACTACTCACATTAATATCACACAGACGCACCTGTACGCTGCCCCAACCCGCCTGCCCCTCTGTACACCAGAGAAGGTCAGCCCATGCAACTCCTATAGGGAAACTGGGGGCGCTCCGGCCACCTCATCTGTACCCTCCCTGGGCTGGTGGCCCCACCCCCCAGCAATTGGGTGTCTGCCTCAGACACTGGTGTAAAAGTCACTTGGCACTGGCACAGAGCTGGTACAGGGGCTGCATGAACACATACCTGAGCTCTGGCAGGGAGCTGCGCCATGGCAGCCACACCTGGGTGGGGCCAGGGCTGGGCAGACCTCCTAAAAAGGGACTTTACTCTTTTGCTGAGAAATCAGTCCAGGGTCTCTCCAAATGTCCAGGCACCCACCCAGGAGGCAGAAGCCACTCCCTCTTCTTCCCCCACCCCCAGTGCTGGAAGAAGGTGGAGGGAGGGGCCGCTAGGTCAGGTGGAGGGCAGGACTGCAGTCTGGGTATAATCAGATCCACCCTCCTTATCTGTGTAGCTGGGGTGTGGGGGCAGTGTATCTTTCTCAAGAAGGATCCCTGGAAAGTGCTAGAACAGCAACTACTTACGGGCGAGACTGCCTCAGTTATCTATTCTTCTCCTTTTCCTTTGTAACAAAACCCCCAACTTTTTGCAGGACACATGGCCATTCAAAATGAAGACACTCCCAACCCCCTGCATAGCTGTGCGTAGCCATATGCTCAAGTCCTGTTGTATTGACCAAAACTATTCTTTTTTTTTTTTTTTGAGACAGAGCCTCAAGCTGTCGCCCTGGATAGAGTGCCGTGGCACACAGCTCACAGCAACCTCTAATTCCTGGGCTCAAGCAAGTCTCCTGCCTCTGGCTCCCAAGTAGCTAGGACTATAGGCGCCCGCCACAACGCCCAGCCAATTTTTGGTTGCAGCCATCATTGTTGTTTGGCAGGCCCAGGCTGGATTCGAACCCACCAGCTCAGGTGTACGTGGCTGGCGCCTTAGCCCATTGCGCCACAGGCGCCGAGCCAGAATATAAAGGTCTTAAAACAATAACTAAGAAAATACCATGAATGATATGTTAACCAGTTTGATAAAAATATTTCAGATTGTATATGGAACCAACACATTGTACCCCATGATTGCCCTAATGTACACAGCATGGTTTAATAAAAAAAAAAAAAATAACAAAAATAAAGAAAAGAGACCAAAACCTTAAAAGTGGGCAAAAGAAACAACAATTAATTATAAAAACCCTCAAATATATGAAAATATTTGCAATTTAACTCATAAAATACATGCACGTAAAACTACACTGAGATATTTCTCACCTATGGAATCTCTACCAAAAATCAAAAAGCCTGACAACATACTGTTAGCCAGACACTTTTATATATTGCCACTGAGAAAACAAAAAATCTCAACCTTTATAAAGCAGAATTTAGCAATTTTAACAAAATTACATAGCATTATCTTTTAACTCAAGAATCCCACTTCTAACAATTTACTCTACATATGGACCTCCAATAATACAAAAATATATATGTACAAGCTTATTCATGGCAGTATTTTTGTAATAACAAAATACTGGAAATAACCTAAATGATCATGTATATGGGAGAGTGGCTGAAAGAACTACAGTACATTCCACAATTTAATACTATGAATCTATTTCATTTTGCTATAAAAATGAAAAAAAAAAGGGGAGAGCAACCTCTATAAATTTAAAAAACCACAAAGGGATGATTTCGGGATGTATTTTTAAGTGATAAAAGCAAATATAGAATGCTATCTTTTAGGTAAGAAAGAAGAGAAAATAATAAGATTTACACATATCTGCTCACATTTGTAAATGGAAACACAGGAATAATAAACAAAACACTTTAAATTAGTTACCTAAAAGGGTAAGAGTTGGTGGGAAGTGCTTAGAAGGGATAAGGGAGAGGTAACACTACCCTGAAAATAGCTTTTTGTATAGTTTTGTCAAAAAGATAAAGGGAAAAACCTAAAACTGAATACAAAAAAAAAACAAATGAACCTAATTGTATTTCAAATGAATACCAAAACCTTTTAAAAATATACAAACAATATTGAACTCTACTTAGTATGTCTACTTCTATGATGGGATGAGAGCAAACAACTCCAAAACCACTTTCTATGTATTGCATAGGAGTGAAGATGAACAACGAATATACATATTATATAATGTCTGGAGACATGCTTTTCATTGTTAAAGAAAAGGGACACAAACATGGAATGAAAAAAAATAAGAAAAACCCAATAGTGTTTAATTGGCATCACAGTAAGTTCATGATCTACACCTAAACAGAGAAAGAGATATCAATATGGTTATGTTCATATACATATGACTACAATATGGTTATGTTCATATACATATGACTATAGCTATGTGTATATATGTGTGCATATGTGTGTATCTGCTGAAAGAGATAAAAGCACTGACTGTCAGGTACAATAAACACATCTAATTCTTGTATCTGGGTTTCTAAAACCATTCTTCAATAATATCAACCAGAAATTCTTGAAGAAATGGCTGATCCCAGGGAAAGGGACGGATAATATGAACTATATAGTGTTAAGAAATTAAACATAAAATGAAAAAAAAAGGATATGTCTAAATGACACAGAAATGCCTTGATGAAACTCCCCTAGGCAAGCAACTGTGTTACAAATGAGTATATTTGTAAATAAAAGTAAATAAAAGAAAAAAATCATAAACCATTGAAGGAACCTAGCAGACATCACTTTAACCAACAGAGGAAAGTTAATAGCACCAATAATGGTATCACCGGCTCTTGAGATAATGCACTGAGGAATTAACATCACATCAGAGATATTTCTATCAAAAATGTATATCCTGAGTCCAAAATGAGGAAATATCAGAGAAAGCTAAATCAGAGGGAATTCTATAAAATAACTATACTATACTTCATCGAAACTATAAAAATGTCATGAAAGACAAAAAAGAAAAAACACTCAAATTCAATGTTAAGTTTACAGATTTTTTTTAAAATGACAAACACCAAGCCAGGCATGGTGACTCACGCCTATATCCCCAACACTTGGGAGGCCGAGGCAGATGAACTGCCTGAGCTCATGAATTCGAGACCAGCTTGAGCAAAAGTGAGACCCTATCTCTAAAAAACAGCCAGACAATGTGGCAGGTGCCTGTAATCCCAGGTACTTGGGAGGCTGAGGCAAGAGGATCACTTGAACCCAAGAGTTTGAGGTTGCTATGAACTAAGACGTCATGGTACTCTACCGAGGGTGACCAAGTAAGACTGTCTTAAAAAAAAATAAAAAATAAAAAGTAAAAGACACCAAAACTAAATGCAGTAAGTGATCATGACTGATTTTTCAATCATAAAATAAAACAAACAAAAATAATATTATTGGGACAATTGGAGAGATCTAAATGAAGCCTATGGATTAGATAATGACATTCAATCAATGTAATTTCCTGATTGAGATCACCATACTGTGATTGTATAAATGAATGCTCTTGTTCTTAGGAAATACACATGAAGTATTTAGGAATAAAGGAACATAAAGTATGCAGCTTACTCTCAAATGGTTCTTTAAAAATGTGTGTGTGTGTGTGTGTGTGTGCACACCTATCTACATGCATGTGTGTATGTGTATAAACACTCAGAAAAAGAAAACAACAAAACACATGAGAAATGTCAATTTGTGAATTTGAGTGAAGAGTATATAGAAACTTTTTATTCTACTCCTAGAATTTTTTAAAAATTACATCCATGGGTGGCACCTATGGCTCAAAGGAGTAAGATGCCGGCCACATATGCTGGAGGTGGTGGGTTCAAACCCAGCCCCGGCCAAAAAAAATAAAATAAAAAACCCGCAAAGAAAAAAAAATTACATCCAAAAAAAACTTTAAAAATAAACTCAACTCCTAATTAATAAAAACGATGTAATGGTAAACAAACATTTGAAATAGACCTGGAAAAAAGGTAAGAGTTGTAAACACTTACACCATATATACACACCTGTCTGTATCCGTGTTAGACTCAGAGTTTAGAGAGTTATCCAACTCATTCTCACTTTCTCCTGATTGGCTAGTAACAGTTCCTTCTTCTCCTTCATCATCTACTTCATTAAGAGCCTATCTCAACACAACAATAAAAATAGCAACATAAGTTGATTATATACAAATTCATGCTTGCTTTTTTTGGGGTCATAACAAAAGACAGTTTCCACTTTCTAAGGCAAATCCTTCCCTGTGTGTTCTAGAACTCAAACCCTCTCCTGTCTTTCTATTTCATTAATTGTCATTTTTCTCTCCTATTATCTTCAGCCTCTCCCTGTACTGACTTCAGTTCACCAACATTTAAATGGGAGCAAACTTCTCCTCTCTTACCCTGACACTATCTTGAGCTACTATCTATCTTCTCTCTCTCCTCTACCACCAAACTTATTAAAAGAATTGTTCCCCATTTTCATTCCCCATCTATGCCCTACAACTTTGTTTCTGCCCTACCATTCCACTCTAACTACTCTTGATAAGGTCAACATCAACATACTTATTCCTAAACCAAATGGGTATTTCTGTCTTTGCTTCCTTTGCTTCTCTGACTCATTAGATCTTAATGGCCACTCATTTCTTCCCTTTAAAATTTTCTTGATATACTCTTCCCTTAAATTCCATGATGCCGTATTTTCTTAGATTTTCTTCTATTCTCCCGGTTATTCCTTCCCAAACTCCTTTATGCATTCTGCTTTTACTTCTCTTCCTTTTTATCTGATGTGATTCAACCTATACACTTTGAACCTTTTCTCCTCTCATCTGATCCACTTTCTGAATGATTTTATCTCATTCCAAAGTTGCTATTAATTTCAAAATCTCCATCTCTACCCAGATCTCTTTTAAGGCCTAGACATTTATATCCAATGGTCTAAAAGACAACCCTATGTGTCCAAAACTGAATATCTTCCAAAGCCTCTCCCATTCTTCCATAAACTTTATTCCTACCAATATTACCTAAGACCATGAACAGTGTCACTATCCACTCAAATATTCTAGCCAACAAACTAAGAGTTATCCTTCTTTCTCATGTATCACATCCAGTCAGCCACCCAAACTCTACCTTATTGTATCCTTTCTCATATTCTATCTCTATTCTCCTCTATTTTCTTCCCTATTGGCACTGCTTTGGATCAGGCCATCATTACTTCTCACTAAGAAACCTACCTAAGTCTTCTAATCAGGTCCTCTCTCCAGTCTTGTCCCTCCCAATCCATCTTCCACTCCATACTCAATCTCATAATGACTCCACTCCTCTTTAAATTCTTTAATGGCTCTTCTGTTACTTTCTGGTTCCTTATACCTTCATGACCTAGCTCCTGCTTAAATTACCTCTTGCTATGTCCCCAACCCAATGACAGAGACATGCCTTTCTCATCTCATCCCATGTAGCCCAGCATCTAGGGTAGGGCCTGATATATGATATTATACAATGAGTAAGTGAATTTAGTTTCACTCATTTCTACTTCAAATGAAGAAAGCAGGGTCCAGAAGACTTAAGCAATACAGCTACAATTTCATTTTCTCTTAGTGACTCAAGACTATCTATAGCAATTTATCAATTTCTTTTCTGATGTGTACTGGTCCTCTGCTTATCTATTAAGGTGTCTTCTCTCTCCTCCCTCACTGTCATTTCTTGCTACTATTTCTGATTTACTCTGAGAAGCTCATTCTACTATTTTTAATCTATTATCAGCAGTAAATTGAGAAAGAAATTAAATCCCCTAGACCACCCGTTCTCAATCTGTGAGTCACGACCCACAGGAACTGTATTAAAGGGCCACGGCACTAGGAAGGTTGAGAACCACTGACACAGACAAATTAGTTATAACAGTAACTAATTAATTTGAAACTCTACTACTGTATTAAATTAATAAGCTTAAGTGTAAGGATGGACTTTCTGTCCAACAGAATAAAATCCAACTGCTTTATTCCATAGTGCCAAGATACACTTTACACTTGTCTCCAGGTTCCAAATGATCAAAAGTGCTTAAAGTATGATTGCAAATACTGTAAGTAAGGCATTCACTATAAGATTTAGTTAAGTAAAAGTAAAGCTATAAAAGTAAAAGCAGTAGAACATACTAAAGCAATAATGTTAACGTGTTACTATTGTAATAATTTTCCCATGTTAATAAGTCAATAAATTCTAAGTTTCCTGGGCAGCTACTTTATAAACACACTAGTGTAATACATCAAAAAAGACTAATACTTAGTGAAGAATGTATTACTTTACATAACCTATCTCAGTTGATCCATGCAACAACCTTATCAGGTACATTCCATTCTCATTTAACAAAAAATACTCTGTGCCAAATCAGGCAACTTAAGAAATCAACTCAACATCAAACAGCAAGTAAGTAGCAGAATATGAGCCCAGATCAGCCTGACTCCAAGTAGAAGGACTTCCTGATATTTCTATAATGATTAACTTCTGGCAATCTTATGCTACATGACCTAGATTTGAATCCCATCTTTGATGCAAACTATGTGACCTTGGAAAAGTCACTTCATTTTTCTGTGCCTCCATTTCTTCATCTGTCAAACAGGAATAATAACAGCACAAATACTTTCTGGGTTAGCCCTCAATAAATTTTAGCTCTAGTAAATCCTGCCTTCTTTAGGATAAACCTTAGAAAAAGTACAATATGTCTGAGTAAGAGCAGTTAATATTTAAACTTAAAATGTTCACTGCAATGTCTAGATTGACTTAAACTTCATTTCAGCATGAACATTGTAGCTGTGAGCTCCATTAAAAAAGATGGAGACTTTACATCTTTTGTATTAACCTGGATAGAAGTAGAACACATTATTCTTACTAAAGTATCACAAGAATGGAAAAGCAAGAATCCTATGTACTCAATTCTGATATGACCTAGTACACAGTGAGGGTAGGGGAAGGGGAGGGCGCGAGAAGGAAGGAGGGAGGGGGCTGGGAGGACACAGTGACACACCTTTTGGGGGCAGGACACAATTATAAGAGGGTCTTTACCTAACAAATGCAATCCATATAACCTGGTTCTTTGTGCCCTCAACAAATCCCCCAAAATAAAAAATAAATAAATAAATAAAAAACATTATAGCTGTGGAGTATAGCACATTACCTGAGATTCTATGGCAGATTCATTAAAAAGAGCCTGGGTGACAGGGTCTTCATTTACCACTATGGGACTCTGTGAAGAATCAGGAGCCATTGTTATATTTGGAAACCCTGCAAAAGTAAAATAAGTCATAATGATTTTGTTTCATTTAATTGACTTCACAAGCTCTTCATTGACATAGGTTTGCATCAGGATATGAAAATTCTAAATTTAATGACAATAATAATACCTCACACTTAAATAATGTTTTTTATATGCTAAGTATTGTTTTAAGTACACTTATATATATCAACTCATCTTACCCTTTAAAGCCCAATGGGGTAGGTACTATTATTTTATAGATCAACAAACTAAAACACGGAGATGTTAAGCAAATAGGCCAGAGTCACACTAATAAATGGCAAGGCCAGAATCCAAACATTATACTAAAAACTGATGATTTTATTTTGAAAGATTAAGATAAATAATGTATTATATGTATATATACATTAAAATGAATAATGTTGTGTATCTGACAAGAGGTAAAGTTCCTTATAGAAAAAGATTGAGGTTGCTAGAGGTTTTAAATTAAGCTTTACTCAAATCATATATAAATGCAAGTACCATAATTATATGTTAATTTCATATTATTAACCTAAAAATTAAGATACATTTTAAAATTACAAAATTCAATACATTACACCATAAAATATTTTACGTTTTTTTAAAGCAAGCAGAGGAACAAAGTTTATTGAGGAAGAGAAAGGTAGTTTACAGAGTAACAGCAAGAATATATAGGCTTAAAAGAGTAACATATGTTCACCATTGACAGCAAACGGGCCTCCATTGCCAGGGCAAATAAGCAAAGAGGCACAGAGGACCACAAAATATTTTAGTAGATAATAACAATTTACCTTTCCTTAGCTGAATAATTTGTAACCCAAGCACTTATTATCCTTAACGGAAAGCAAACAAATTATAATAACTAACCCTAGCAACCCTTCCAAATTTACCATAACATGCTTTAATATAAATAACATGATACCTAAGAAAGAACTTTAAATTCCTTCATATAGTCAGTTGTGGGCTACAGCTAATGAGGAAAAGCTCTTGTTTGAACTGAATACTTTACCTGTACGTCTACGAGGAGCATCAACAAATAGATCTTTTGCTGCAGCCATCAAATGATCAGATTTCTCCAATACATCCTGCATCTTGTATTGATCAGAAAGAATCTGGACACATATGAATGACAAATATTAATATTCAGAAAAAAATACATTTGCTTTTCAAATCACAAAGGAAAAGACCATACAAAGGCATGGCGCATAAAATAACCACAGGCCACTATCTTCCTAAAATCCTTCAGTGGCAATATCTGTAAGTACCAGTAGATGGGGCTATTACAATAATTAGTGCCTTTGCAAATGCTTGGCTGCAATCCAAAGTAAGAAATGCATATCAAATTATGACTAGATACACTCACATACACACAAACTTATACATACTTACATAAATATAAAGTTTTACTTAACCTTGCTGCATGAAAACACTATGATATTTTCTTTTTAATTTCTATTCTAGTTTTTAAATGAGGTTGCAACCCACTAACTTGATTTCACAATCCATTAATAAATTAGGATCTAGAGTTCGGAAAACACAGATCAAAGATATGAATCTTTGAGCCATAAACTCAGAAGGTGTTTCAACCACTAAAGTGATTTCATAACTACTACTGAATCATGACCCACAACTTAAAAAACATGATATATGATGTAAGTATTAGGATTTAAGACCTAAATTTTTAAGACCTTATTTTTGTTTAGGATTAAACAAAAATATGATGCTCCTGTGTCTATAAACAAGTCATTTATTTTATCCTGTAGAGACGGTAACTCAAAAAATAACCATTACCTGTAGTGCCTCTGATTATATACTTTCAACTTAGGAACTTTCATATAATTATAAGCCAGGCCACAGGCTAGATAGAGTAAAAGCAAGCTAACTCTATCTACAACCATCAATGACATTCTTAAGTTGAAGAGTCTCTGACTCAAATAGATAAAACATCTGGTAACAAATACTCTTACCAAAATTTCTCTATACCATGTAAACAAGTTTATAATGTGCCCACAATTATTCTTTTAGGACACAAAGAGAATAATAATAAGAATCACATTCTTATTTTTCCCCCTTCTCCCCCTCCTATGGCTCAGTTGGTAAGCATAAAGTTCTAAATTTGTTCCTTCCACAAAAAAGTAAGCTTTGAATAGTATAAGGTTGGAGTACATCTGAAGCCAGAAGACTGGGGTTTTAGGCCCAGTCAAGTGATGATAAGCAAAGTCCAATCCCTTTAATCTTAGTTTCCTGATGTATAAATGGAAATAGAACCATTTCCCAACCCTACCGAGGTGCCTTCTGTTGACTCAGAAATTCTATTTCTAAGAATTCAATCCTATAAATATATATATACCCAAAAATATATTCAAGGATATTCATTATATTATTTTTAGTGCCAAGATAGGAAACAATCTGTGGGTGGCAGACTGTGCTACTTATCCACCAATATTCTTTTTCTCCCTGCTTCTCCCTTAAAGAGCAGAACTCTCAAGTTTTAGCCAAGTACATAGCTGGATTTCCTAGATATCTCTGTAGGTGGGAAGGGTCAGGTGATGACCTTCTGGCCAATAGGATATAGCTAGAACTTCTGGATAGTATGTAAAAGGAGTGGCACACACTGTCTTTCCTATTTCCTGCTGGCTGGCATACAACCGAAGGATGCTGTCACAGATAAATTGTACTCAAGAGATAGAAGCCATGTAATGAAAAACTGCACAGCTCCCTGCCAGCTACCTCTTACCTCTCAACTGCTTCATCAGATAGAAGTAAAATTTTTATTTTGTTTAAACCGCTATATATTGGAATCTTTTTTATTTCCAGAAGCTTAAACTATAATATACAATCTAAGTGTTCACCAATAAAGTACTGGATAAATTGTGATACATATGTACACTACCAGCCATTAAAAAGAAAAAGTAGATTTCTAAGTGCTAAAATGGAATAACTTCCAAGACATTACATATTGTTCAAGAGAGTACCAAAAGTTTCCAAAGAGGGAAGGTTCTCAACCCCTGTGCACATTAAAATTACATAGGCACGATCTTAAAAATACCTATGTGGGGCCACACACCAGGTCAACTACATCTGAATCTCTGAGCACAGAGTCCAGATATCATAGTTGTTTTTAATTTTTTTTTTTTTTTTTTTTGAGACAGAGCCTCAAGCTGTCACCCTGGATAGAGTCCTGTGGCATCATAGCTCACAGCAACCTTCAATTCCTGGGCTCAAGCGAGTCTCTTGCCTCTGCCTCCCAAGTTGCTGGGACTACAGGCACCCACCACAACGCCCGGCCATTTTTTGGTTGCAGCCGTCATTGTTGTTTGGCGGGCCGGGCTGGATTCGAACCCGCCAGCTCAGGTGTATGTGGCCAGCGCTTTAGCCCGTTGAGCCACAGGCGCCGAGCCAAGTTGTTTTTATTTTTAATGAAGCCTTTCAACTCTGATTGATTCTAACATGCAATCAGAGTTGAGAACAAGCTACATTTGCACCTGAGGAAACAGCACTATAAAAAGAAGGCAGAGAAATTTTATCCATCCTCCTTCACCACTCTTCTTTCAACACCTACTTCTAACACATCTATTACTTGTATCATAAATTGAGGACACAAGCAGGAGCCACTAAAAAATGGAAACAAAAGCCCAGAGAGGCCAGGTGCAGTGGCTCATACCTGTGATCCCAACACTTTGAGAGGCTGAGGCAGAAGGATCGCTTGAGGCCAGCAGTTTGAGACCAGCCTGGGCAACAGAGTGAGACCCCCTTCTCTACAAAAGATTAAAACAAAATTAGCCAGCATTGTGGCATACATCTTGGAGGCTCAGCTACCTAGGTGGCTGAAATAGGAAGATCACTTGGGCCTAGGAGTTCAAGGTTCCAGTGAACTACAATCACCAACTGAACTCCACCACCTGGTAACATGCCAAGACTCTCTTTAAAAAAAAAAAAAAAAGAAAAGACACACACACACACAAAAGCCCTAAGTCCAAAACTGCACCACAAACAGGCTTCCTTTTTTCCTGTTCAGATCTATATTTTCAGGCCTTTCACTGGGAAGTAGTGTATAACGCTTAAATGTACGTGATTATAAGGAAGCATTCTTTCTCAATTCATTGTTCTTTTCTCAAGCTCTTATAAAAATTTAAGAGATATCGTTCCTCCTAATGATGTATATAAAAGAAGCCTAATGAATTCCTCAAAAGACAGTATAATTCAAAGCTGCCATAAAATGTCACCCAGA
Source organism: Perodicticus potto (assembly GCA_963574655.1). NCBI lineage: Eukaryota > Metazoa > Chordata > Mammalia > Primates > Lorisidae > Perodicticus > Perodicticus potto. Next base: position 30,205 of record CAUYRH010029656.1, read on the forward strand.
CAGCCAAGTGCCATAAGCTTCAACCTCAACAAAGAACACTACAGACAAAACATATTCCTTTACAATGATTTCATCTCAAGTACAGCAAAATAAGTACTATAATTTCCTCTTATTTCCCAGATTATTTATCCCTGCATATCAGATTACTTATTCAAATACCTTATATCTGGCAAAAGGTTAAGACAAAAACAAATGCCTTACTACTCATTTGGACAAGCACATATTTTTTTTACAAAATAATCTAATAGCACTGCTGCTAAAACAGTGTTTCTCAACCTTCCTAGGGCCGCAGTGCTTTAATACAGTTCCTGTGGGTCAAGACCCATAGGTTGAGAACTCCTGTGGTAAAGTGAGAAAAATAATGATAGTAGCTTCTACATATAAGGCACTAATTAGATGCCAAAGGCTGTACTAATCACTTTACAAGTATTATATTACTGAAATCTCATAACAATGCAATAATGCAGATAATGCTATTCCATTTTAAATATGAGAAAATTCAGGCTAAAAAGTTAAATAATTTGGTTAAGGTCACATAGCTAGTAAGTTGTGGAGCAGGAATTTAAAACACCAAACTAGACTCTGATCATCACTTTGCTGCTATTTTCAAAGTCCACATGTAAATCATTGTATAAGGATAGAGTAATTACTACAATATCTCCAATGTGAATCTAATTCAGGTAAAAACAGAGAATCCTATTTATCTCTTTCTTCTCTTTCTAATTCTAAAGATAATGGAGTTACCTCTTTCATGACAGATAATCTTCTTTTTTCAAGATTCAAAGCTTCTGGTTTCTGTTTCCTCCATTTTCTCTTCAGAGCTTTTTCTTGTAATTCCCAGTGTACTATTGCTCTATTCTTTGATTTGTGGATTTCATGACGACGTACCTATAGAGAAAGAAAAAAACATAAAAGAATGTTTTAGGAACAAAGAAGTTGCCTATTCAGATGGTGGCAACCACCTAATCTAGTTCATTTTTTGATTTTTTCTAGTACAACATAGCCAAAATTTTTAAGTTCTCTAAATTTTCAAAAAAGATCTTTAAAAAAAGAAGCATCTAGAACTAATAGACCCAGCTAAAAGACATACTGAAAATACCATTAATTTCTACTTCCTGTATACAAGACTATGGTGTTTTTCACATCACAGGTTGTGACTAATTTAATGAGTGGTAAAATCAATGGAGGTCATTGGGTCAAAACCAGTATGTTTTAAACATACAAACATACACATACTGACTGAGCACAACGTAAAAGGCATAAAACACTGAGTCATCTCTGGCAAAGACACTCTCATTTCATAGTAACTACATCAATACCAAGAACAAATAACACAGTATTTTTATAGACTTCCAAAGATTTCATGTGAAAGTGGGTCACTGAAGATACAGAAATCCAGGGAAGTAGAGTGCCTAGAGCAGAAGAAGAGATATGAGCTAGGTCTTAAGAATTAGAAGGGAGGCATATACTGAGGTGGCTAAAGAATAGAAGCTGATATTTGGTTTTGCAAGTATTCTAGTATTCAGAACTATGAATATGAATATACACTACTGAATAAAATGTATTGCTGAGTTTTCACCACGTAAATAAGAAATCTCCATTAAGAGACTAACAACCAAATACCAGGTAAAGATTCTGACTCACAAAATACAAATGAAGATGACACTTTTGAGACAATTGGGAAAATCTAAATATGGGCTAAGTTATTTTTACTTTTATTGGGCTGATAATGACATTGCAATTATGCTTTTTAAAAGTTTATAATTTTTAAAATGCAAATTTTATATACATAGTTTACATAAAAAATGATCTGTTCTCTGAAATTTGCTTGAAAATATTTCAGCAAAGGAAGAAAAGAGTGTGATAAATGAAGCAACTGTGGCAAAATTTTATTTTTATTTTTTATTTATTTATTGATTAAATCATAGCTGTGTACATTAGTGCAATCATGGGGTACAGTGTGCAGGCTTCATATACAATCTGAAATATTTTCATTCAACTGTTCAACATAACCTTCATGAGATTTTTCTCGTTTATTATGTGAAAACATTTGTGTTCTGCATTTAGTAGTTTTCACCTGTCCCTTCTAAGATGCACCATAAGTGTGATCCCACCATTTACCCTCTCTCCACCCACCCTCCCCCTCCCCTTCCCTCCCTTACCCCTTTCTCCACATTCTTGTGCTATAATTGGGTTATAGCCTACATATGAAAGCTATAAATTAGCTTCATAGTAGGGCTGTATACATTGGATACTTTTTCTTCCATTCTTGAGATACTTTGATAAGAAGAATGTGTTCCAGCTCCATCCATGTAAATATGAAAGAGGTAAAGTCATCATCTTTCTTTAAGGCTGCATAATATTCCATGGTATACATGTGCCACAATTTATTAATCCATTTGTGGATCATTGGGCACTTGGGCTTCTTCCATGACTTAGCAATTATGAATTGGGCTGCAATAAACAGTCTGGTACAGATATCTTTGTTATAATGTGATTTTTGGTCTTCTGGGTATATACCTAGTAGGAATTATAGGATCGAATGGCAGTTCTATTTTTATATTTCTAAGTTTCTCCAGATATCT
>CAUYRH010029658.1:0-36064 GCA_963574655.1 Perodicticus potto
AATGGGGCAGAGGTACTGCTTCATGGCATAGTCACTAAAGTGAGCGTGGGCAATGAACAAAGTACTGTAAGTCAAAACAATTACTAAATTTAGAAAATTGACCCACATGTAAAAGACTGAAACTGGACACTCACCTTTCTCCATTAACTCTCACTTTCTTGATGCTTTGCTCTTCCTGCTCTGTGAGTCACCTGCTAAGTGAACTACCCAGATCTCTTTGCCTTCACTGAAATCTGGCTCTCTCCTGAGAATAGCCCATCTCATCTCTGTCTATATCTTGTAGCTCTGCAGTTGGGGAAGAAAGATAGAGAGATTGGTTAATATTCCAACGTATAACTAGAGATTGGTTAATACCAACGATTGGTTGGAGATTGATTAATAGCAATGTATAACCAATGAAAGCCAATTTCCTGGCTTTCAGTTTCATTATTTTCTTTGTTCACAACAGATCTGTTCTCCTTTCAGGCTTTTGCCCTGTGATATGTTTTACTCCTCCTTGCTGTGGTTGCTCACATTATCTTTATTTCATTCCATTTAACTCTCAGTAACTTCTCTTCCTGCTTCTGAACACTTTAGAATGTGGAAATGTGTCTTCATCTTGGCCCCAAGTTCAACTTCCATCCTAAATAGCTTCGATGTCTGCACAAATCCCAAGCGTCACAGTGATTCGACTTTCTCATTATTGGGAAGTTCTCTTCTTGACTTCAATCCTTTCCTCATAAAGTTTTTCATCACACCAAAACCTTCTACCTTTAAACTATAAAACCCATTATTTCCATCCCTGACCATAGCCTACCATCTGCCCAGTGCGTTTATTCTTTTATTCCCAAGCTTCCAATCACACACTCCTTCCATCCTCGCCCAGTCTTCATCCTCTTGCTGTCACTGAGCAATGATGGGCACATCATTGTGTGTGTCACATATTTGGCCATTTCTTCTACTAAAAATTCATGATCTGAAATTTATCTTGTGTTTCAACATTTCCTTCCCATATTCAGCATTTTCTCGGATGCTCTCTCAAACTTAACTACTTTCCTCAAGCTCAAGCTCCACTTGACTTTCTCCAGAATTACCTAGTGACCTTAGCTTTTTCTAATGAAGATTAAACAAAAAGGTTTAAAAGGAGAGATGGTTAAACCTTCTACTTTTCCCACAGCTGCTTGAAGAGGATCCAAAGTTCTCATGTGTTGAGTGGGATGAGAAGATTTGCTGAGAGAGAAAGCCAACAGGCTGTTCAGGGGTCCTGCAACCAGGATGATGGGGCCCAAGGCTGGTTACTATTCCAACCAGGAGCAATCAGAAACCTGAGGACCATAGGCTGCCTCTCAAAAATACTAACCAGGCCCTCTAAGCAGGGTTCCATTAAAATCTCAGACTGGTTATCACTGAACAAACACTGCCTGCCTCTAGCAACAAGAGATAGTCTGGATCAGCTCTTCCCTTACCTGACCCTGGTCATGGCTACACAAGCCCTCTCCCAGACAGAACACGGTAAGGGAAAACCAGAACAGGAGATGGATACATCCACCTGGTGGAATTGTTAACCTATATTAACCACATTTAAGGTTTCTTTATTGGGCTTATTTAACCTACAAATAACTAAATAATGTTCTCTGTTATTAAGTGGAAATGGGGGCTAACAATAAAGGTGACGTTGAATTATGAGAACATAAAGTGATTAACTATGTACTTGAATATATGTACCTATTTAATTTAAAAATTCATGTAATTACCTACGTGAAAATATATAACACACATACCATTTAACTGACAAACCCTTTCTGAAGACATTGTCCCTGAGAAGGGGATAATCAACTAAGAAGAGAAATATGTGTGCTAGTTTGTTCATCACAGTATCATTCATACTAAGAAAAGCATGGGAAAAACCAAGATATCCATCAAGGAAGTACTAGTTATTTATTTATTCAATCATAATTGATAGTATGTAGTGCAGTAATTAAAAATAATTATGCATATATATATGTGTGTATACATATATGTCAACACATAACATTGAAAAGGGGGGCCAAAATTATAATTCCTTCCCATATATAACACATTAAATCTTCATTCTTTCCTAATAAGCAAATCGACAATATCCACTTGGCCCTGATCTAGGGTTAATTCTCTATTACGGTCAAGATATGTTTATCAGCATCCTTGCTAACAGTATCATTGTGACCCTCTAGATAACCCCTCATTTCTTCACGTTTACCAGTAGCAAGAATTCCATCCTGCAAGAAATAGAGCAAAGGGTGAAGATATCATCTGGTCTGGTCTGAGAGGATGTTTTTTCAACACCTAAGATGGCCCTATTGAAAATCATGCAATTCAAGATTACAGTTCTCATAGCTCACTCTCAACTGCTGATATCTTCTGAGTTTCTTTCTTGAGTATTTTTATTATTCATTTTATATACTTTTCTAGGATGGTCTTATTTATAATAACTCTTAAATAGATATTCCCAGAAATAGACCCTGAGTTAAGAATTTATGTTCTGTCAATTCCTTAACGCATTGACCACCACACTAGGAAAAAAAAAAAAAGTATTTCCTTGGGCCCACAGAGTTGTATTGGGTCAAGTAAATTAACCTCCATGTGAGTTGTATTTAACTCACATTCATTTTGAGCCCAGGCCCTCATGAAGAATGTATAACTCACATGTCTTTTGACCTAATAAAATACCATGGCCCCAAGAAAAAAAGTATTTCTTTTTTAGTATGCCAATGTGCAAGAAACATGTGAGTTATATATGCTTCATGAGGCTGCAGGGTCAAAACTAGCATATATTAAATAAAACTCACATGGCAGTTACTCTGTTGAGGAAATGTTGCCCAGTGAGCCTAGTAAGGAAGTAAGCTGGACAGGGAATGGGAACAAATCAAGCAAAGATGCAATTTGGGGTAACATCCTGGCCGGCAAATTATACCTCAGAGTTTGCTCCAAACAGCTAAGCTCTCATATTTCTGTAGCAGTTAATCATTAGCCAATGTCTGCTCCCAAGGACTGAAATAGGCAGACGCTTCCATCTCCGAGCCTGCAGACAGAGGAGCCACAGCCTCCACTAGATATAAAACTGTATCAAAGTGGGGTAAGCGTGCCAACTAGAAAACAGAAAATACGGAAGAGATCCCAGATCTGTGTGAGAAACATCACTGCACATTACAGAACCCACAGCTTCAACCAGCATGACAAATTCCAGATCTGTATCGTTAACACAGACCCCACCCTTGAACTCCAGACCCATATAACCCATCATCTTTTGGACTTCATCCTTGCCAGCCAGGTGCCCACACATCACCTTATCCAAAACTGTGCTCATGTCCTTATCTTCAAGAACTGCTTTTCTCAGTGAATATCATTCACCATCGGCCAATCCAGAAACTTCCCAGACACTTCATCCTTGAATTCACCAAGTCCTGTTGATTTTGCCTATTCAATATACAAGTATCTTTAATCTACCCTGGTTCTAACTTAAAGTTTGTATACCTCAATATTCATCTTCCATCAGGATACTGCAAATTGTCCCTCTCAAATTCATATCTTACTATACCATTCCTCCGTTTAAAATCTTCAAATAACTCTTCATTTTGCAGGTTACAAAACTAACTGCTTGGCATTTCAAATGATATTCACCCTACTCTAACTACCATCTATATTTCTAGCATCAACTTCTACTCTTAAAATTCTAAACTTGATATGTGTATAACTGTTGGTGGTTTCCCAAAGTTGTCTTGTCCTCTTATGTTTGGGACAATCGAGGGGCATGTGATTCCCACCATAGCTCTTCTGAAAGACTTTCTTGGAATACCTTTTTCCTTAGGCTGACTAAATTCCATATTTTAAATTCCCATAGTGGCCTGTGCACATCCTCCTGGCAGTATTTATTTTTGTATAGACTATTAGACAATTAGACCTTGAGGGACAAATTGTCTCATTCATCCTGGGCCTACCTAACACACTGTGTGACACAGTGTTTTAATTTCATCATCATGTCCTAATGTTGGCCCCTTACCCATAATCCTGCAATAATTGCTATATTAAATGCCAGTGGTAATGAGTAAGGCTGATACTCTGTTTATGGTCTAATAGGAAAATTTTTCAGATATGATATTAGTCTAATATAATACTATGGCATTGGGAGTACACACTGGGGGCTATGAGTTCCCCAAGGGGCCATTTAACCTAACCTCTGGCTTCCAGGAAGACTTGCTATAGAAAATGATGTCTGAGCAGAAGTTCAAAAGAAAGATAAAAGTTCTCCAGGCAAACCAATGTGATTCCTCCAGATGTTTCAATTTCAGCTGAAAGTCAGCAGTATTATCAACCAACTGTCTCTTGCCCTTAAATGTCACCAAAGAAACAACCAGCAAATTTAGGAAAGGGCATTAAAGTGATAGATCATCTTCACCATAAGCTCAGGTGAGTTAATCACTTTTGTTACATTGTTTCTGAGTCTGACTGAAGTAAAACAACACCAAGCAGACCAAAGCATCTGTTTAATAGACTCCTCTCTATGTGTACATTATCGGGAATGAATACACTAGGATTAGTGTACATAAAGGGATTAAGCAAATACAAGGCACACTTTATATAACTGATTTCCACTGCCTTTTTAAAGGTATCACCAGAGTCCAAAATGTTTGCAGGAGTTTTTTAAAACATTATTGCAATAGGGTAAATTTTTATTATTATATATGGAAGCTAATCATTTCAGCGTAAACAACAGATGTTTGCACCCTTATTACTGTTTGGTACTGACATCAGTATTAAATGATAATATGAAAACATGTCACAGACGTGAATGATGAATTCAAATGTCAGGAATGGAGGAAAAGAAATGTTTAAAATAGAACATTTCAGGGTCTTGCTTGAGAAGTAAAACTATGAGCACCTTCTTCAGGCAATGTGCAATACTACTTTTCCACAGAATAATAATGATCTGGAAAATTCCATGACACATTTTTCTTCAAAAATTGTTACTAAAATATAGGTGATTGAGATGTTCATTTGATTGATTACGGAATGGCACCTGTCAAATAATTCAGTTGCATGAAAAATAATAAACTTATTACACATTATGAACATAGATAGATAAATAGATGGATCGATAGATGTTCTTATGTTTTATGCCGTATTTCCTGAACATTATTTAATAAGTTTCTAGAAAACTAAGTTCTAATATTTAGGTATTTATTGATTTACCTTACACGTAGTTACAAATGATATCATTAATTTAAATTATCACCATTATAGCATGTTTTCTAAGGGTGACTCTCATGATGATAATTCATATACCCATCAAAATGGATTCATTTTCACCCGTGAAAGGGCATTACTAATTCTTTTGTTTGTGCAGTTAAAAAACACTTTGTGCATTTCACTACATTAAACGTTCTATGCCTTTGTCCCCACCACTAACTAAAAGTGATCAAGATTGATGAAATGAGACACCAAACTTTCATTGAGAGACCATGAGTTCTGGAATAGAGGCTCCGTAAAAGTAGGCATCCCGTGTGTCTGGTTGACTGCTGAGCTCTCAGGGCCTCCACTAAAGCCCAGTGCCGAGGAAGGGTCCAGCGCCCATTTATTGGATGAACGCACAGATGAATGCATGGATGACATAATAAAGGATGCATTCAGAACTTTCAGGTTGTCTTTAAAATAACATCACCTTGAGTATAGGTTTTAAACCTTCAAGAAGTTGAAAGAACGTTGTAATTTATAAATGTTATCGCTGTGTATAATAAAATACGAAAAGAATAACAGTCTTCGTGAAGGGGCCAAAAAAGTAGGTTGAGCTCACATTTGTTTTGTTCTCCACATAGACGTGAGTTAAACAACACCAACGCCATCCCTCATGGCCCTCTGCTGACCACAGAAGAAAGCCAGAGAGTCAGCTGGGCCCATCCTCTCCTCCACCACCATTGATTGAGGAGCCAGAGTTCTTCAAAGTAGCTACACAAAGCCACAGTTGTTTATTTCCCCAAATAATGGCGAAGATGAGGTGACTGAACTTTGCAGAGGAAAGGAACTGTTGCTGCTGGAAGGAAAGGTATGACTCTTACCTGGAAAAATTAGGTCAAAATCTAAGATTTGTACCTGTTCATTTCAGTATCTTCACAGATACTGGAATTAACCTAAAAAGCAATAAAAAATAAGAAAATGTCCTCAGTTGGTACAGAAAGCACATGCAAGAAAATGCGTCTTTCTATTTCTGCGCTAACGTATTTGTGCATAATGGGGTTTCTAAGAAAAAGGCACAGGGTTTGAAACTTAGTTTGAACTTTTGCAATCTGGGTACCCCTGGGTAGGTTCCATGACTTTGTTGTGCCTCTTTCTCACCTGTAAATGGGTGACACGGGAGTAGTCCCCACTGCGTAAGGTGCTTGTAAGGGTCACCCATGATCAATGTACAAAAGCTGGTTTGGGTAGAGCAGAGCAGAACATGGTAATCATTGCTCAACCATGAAAGGCCTTCTGCAGCAAGGGGCAAACTTCCTCCCTCCTCATTTCTCACACGGACTGATACAGAATCATTAAAATACATGTTATAAGATCATTAAAATAATTTAGAAGACCTTTCACTTGTAGCAAACGAAGAAGAAGGCCACTAAAATACATCATTATTTCCCTACTGTATGCCAAATACTTATCACGTGGCTCTTAATGTGCTCTTTAAAACAAAGCTGAAAGATCAGTATTATTTTCCCAATTTCGCACATGAGAATATCAGGACGAGAAAGGGCAAGGAACTTGCCAAGCTTACCTTGCTGATAAATGGTGATGCTGGGGTTGAAACCCAGGTCTGAGTGTTGTTGACGTGATTTGAACAATGCCTGGCATAGGTCATGGTCAAAGACCTTTTACCCAGCCCACCCACACACTGTCTCAGTTACTGGACTAAGACCCTCCTGGCAGCCCTGAGAACAATGAGTCCCCATCACCTGTTTACTCCACAGCCAAAAATAGTTTGGGTAATAAGAGCCTCTTAGAATAATAATTATCCAAACTAGCACTTCTCTAAGGTTAAGGTGCCTGCAAATTGCCATGAGGTGCAGAGGTGTTGTGAAAGTGCAGGTTCCGGTTCTCAGGAGAGACCTGGAATGATCTACAAGATTCTATATGTCTAATAGATCTCAGGACTCTGGTGCTGCTAGACCTGGGTCCATGCTCTGAGTAGCAATAACAAGTTCTTTCTGTGTGTGAAAACAGAAATCCGTTTTATTCAGTACCCGGTTGTAATAGCATGCAATGGTTTGATCTCACAATACCTTTCTTTATAGTAATGGGGATCCACATCCTTCTCAATAAGTTTACTTTCCTTCATCACCTGATTTATTTGATAGGTACAATAGCGTCACTCACCAATGGGAATAGAAACTAGAAAGAGAGCACCAGCAAAAATATGAGAATGAGGGAAAGCATTTTAGGATCAAGCGTGGGCACCTACACACTTTAGCTCCTTCAAAAGAAAAAATAATCAGTCTTTTTAAAAATTCTTTATTAAATCATAACTGTGTAAATTAATGCATTTATGAGGTACAATGAGCTGATTTGACATACAATGTGGAATGCTTACATCTAACTGATTGACATAACCATCTCCTCACTTACTTATTTGTTGTGGTAAGACATCCATACTCTATTCTTAATAGTTTAGAAATGCCTCATTGCACTATGCACATTAGGTTAGGTGCCCCCCCCAAATGCCCTCCCTCCTCCCAGCCTCTCCTCTCCCCTCTCCTTCCTCTTCCCTCCTTCTTTTCTGGACTATAGTTATGTTTTACCATTCCTATGAATGTGTGAGTGATTATATACAGATTTCATAGTAGTATTGAATATATTGAATAATTTTCCCCCCACTCTTAAGATACTTTACTAAGAAGAATATGTTCCACCTCCACCCAGGTGAACATAAAAGATGTGAATCTCCATCTTTTTTATGGCTGCATAGTATTCCATGGTGTACATATACCACAATTTGTTAATCCATTCATCAAAAAATAATTAGTCTTATTGTCATCACTCCTCTTTGAACTGCAGCATCTGGCTTGGACATTCTCTTATAGAAAGCCGTAGCATGGGATAAGGGATAGAAGGCTATAGTGTAGATAAAAATAAATAAAACATTCCTCTCTAGCCGCATAACAGAATATTCAAGGCAACCTAAAAAAAAAAAAAATACAGGCACCAAAGAAAGTTGGAGTAGGGCAAGGAAGCAAATATAAGTACACAGAACAAATGAGATTTTAAATACAGTAGCATAGGCAAATATTAACAGTTGTTGAGGGTACACTTGCTCTCTACTCCTCTTGTTTCCACAGAGGAGAGGAAATACCACCCCACTATTTCCTAGGAGGACAAAGGTCCAAGGGGACCCACACAGCTTTTACTCTCAGGTCCCAGGGGAGGGGAAACAATTTCTGGGCAGGTGCATTGAAGAGAAAGCTCAGGCCCTTTCTCCTTCACATTTCTTTCCAATGGGGAGAGTTCATTAAGGTCCACGCACCTGCTAGTCAGGACCCAGCTAGAGAAGTCTGCAGGTAAAGTGCCTGTTGCTGTGGGGGAGGTTTATTTAGGGACTGAGGTTTAGGGTGGTCCATCCTGTTTTCCACAGTTTACCAGTAATACAGCTGACATTTTGAGCTCCATTCTGCTCTTCCAATACCTGTCTTTTAATTGATCCTAAACTTGGGAGGGAAAGAAAGGGTCTTAGTTATTGGCCTCCTCCACATCCCTCCACATAGCCAACTGGGATGGGAAAGCTTAGTAAAGAAATATTCAGCATGATTTGGAAGAAGAGGCAGCACTTGCTGGTGTGTTGGGAATGTGTCAAATAAATCCTGCTCTGACTCCTCAATGACTCATTAGATGGGTTAATTAGTTGATTTTTTTTCCATACAGTGTTGTGTACTTTTAAGAGGAATTTTTCTATTTTTTCTGTGTAAGCAACTTTGCTTTGGAGAATGTAGGAGTTGTAGACAAAAATGATAAAATTAAAGTTTTGATTTTTAGTAGTGCAGCTGACCTATTGCCTGACCTCTGGCAAAAGCTCCTTAAATAGTGAAAAGCAAAGATATTGTTGATTGAGTTATCATTTTTCTCACTCAATTTTATAAATTGGCGTGTGTATGGGCTCTTGAGATTCTTGGAACAGAGAAGCTAAATGATTTCTATATATCCTCTTCCAAATGAAATACCTATTAAATTTCATACCACTTTCTTTTGATAAAAGTACCCTTCTGTTGCATGTATTCTATTCATAACATATTCTGATATTCATCTGTTCTTCTTTTCATTATTATTTCATTCATATTATAAGGTGACATTATTATTTATATGCTTGTATTTAAACATCTCTCCTGATGAATATTTTCCCTTTTTAATTGTTCAAACAAGGGAACAATCAGATTAATTTAAATTCAAGCTGAAGGTGATTTTATAGACATGTTTTTATTTTTCTGAATGCCATATACAACTCAAGCCAAATATAATCCTCAAAACTTAAAATTTAAAGCATAGTAAGGGAAAATGTTTAGACTCCATGAAGTTTATTTGCACCTAGATTTGTATAAAATCAGTGTAATATTCTTGACATTTTCTGCCTAGACAATGACAGGTGAATTTGACCTTTAAAACTGTGCTTCTCACCCTATATCCTCACTCCCAGAAGGTACTTTTATGACAACTTCTGCAAAGCACACCAGGCTTGAGGGATCATCTTTAAAATGGCAAGTTTTTCCTGATTATGTTGTCAACATTAAGAGAAAATAAATGCCCAAAGTCTGCAAGTTGAAACTTATCCTTTGACAAATAATATATGTCTCCAGAGTCAAAAATATGTTTAAAGGAGAAAAACTGTAATAGTTTCTCATTTTAGCAACCCAGATGTTTGTTGTCAGCTCATCCTATGATTATTAATTGGAATCTCATTGATATTAATTCTTCAACAACTATGTTAGCACTCTCTCACTGTTTAACTTTTTCTCTCTGGTTGCTACACTTAACTGCTTTTGAAATTCCCCCTATTCAATTCTATAGACCTTCTCATCTGGAAAGATAGCAACTTTGTTTAGAAATACATTTTGCCAAGCTTGAAATGCTATTGAAGTCTCATCAGCTAGAGCAGGGCAAGCCACACTTCATTTTTTTAGATAGTTCACATTGTTTTCTGTAATGCGATGAATAGATCTTGGGATGTTTAAATGGTACTTCACAGAGCAGACATGGTCTAAATTTCCTCGTGATTATACATATGCTATTCTATGGTGTGTGCTAATCTCTTCTGCCTTGGATGTTTTAACAAAATGGCTGAAATTTTCAGCCATTATGGATGAGTTATTCAGCAAATCTGTAAAAGCAATTCCACTTGACAAGCCTATAGTACTACTTTAAGTGATTGAATCTCTTTGATTCCACAATGGCAAAGTCCTTATTATTCTTGCAGGAATTTTACAAGTTCTAAGAATATTTCCAAAATGCCACTAGCCACATCGCCAAAGAGAGAGAGGCAATTCACTCAGAACTGCACTAATTTGATTTAGTGAATCTAGTTAAACCAATGATTTCTTTTAGAGGAAAAAAAAGCTATTTGTTGTACTCTATATTCAAATGCATTAATCTTTTATGAGATTTGGCATCTTAAAGTTCTATCCCATAACATAGCTTTCTTCTCGTGCTTAAATTTATTTTCTAGTAAATGAATGGAAGCCACAAAACTGGTGAGGTCATGAAACTTACTTATCTGAAACACTGAATTGTATACATCCCTTAAAGGCAAAGAGATGTTTTTTGCCCTGAGGGTATTAGTCATGGTCCATAGTTCGTGGGAAAAACTAAGGAAGTCTCAAAATTGTGTTCCTATTATTTCCATTTCTCTAAGACTTTGTTTGAATTCCAAAGTGAATTTTCTATTATCCCATTGTACATGGCATAGGAGGGTACCAACCAACAGCCTTTGGGGGGCAACACCTGCAGTTACATTCAAAGGCGTGACTTTTCCAAGCAGTTTGTGAGCTGGCCGGCATTGTCCCCAAAAGGATAAAGGCCTAGGTTCTTTACCTGACTGGCAGAAGCATTCCAGCACCACCAAAGGACTCTAAACATTGTTTTGTAAGTAATGAGTCCTGCTGGTTTCATCCTGCAAGACATTGAAATCCCACAGGGAAAATGTGGTTAGAAATAAAACAGAGGGCTGGGGCCTTTAATGAGTTTCCTATCCACAGATGCCATCAAGCTTTTATACTATTCATTTTATTTCTACAGCTTCAACAAAGATTCCCAGAGTTGTGGGCCATACTCTTAACACTGAAGTGCATAGAACTTGGCAGAAATCTACACTTCAGAGATAATAACATATCATTCCATGAAATAAAGGAAAAGGCATAATCAAAAAAAGAAGTTAAATATGGAAACCTGTTTTGACAACAAATGAATACAGATGAAGTCAGACAAGAAAGGTGTTATGTATGCATTTTTTTGCATGTTTCACATAAATTATGATATTGCAAGAACCCATCAAGTTTTTTTTTCTTTTTATATCTTTTATGTCTGACATATTATTTATATTGCTATCTTATAGCAAGGAGAAATTTCAAACACCAGTGCTTTAAAAGAACTGAACAACACTTGCAAAATCTACCAAAAATTGAAGTTGCTCATTCATCAGCTGCATGTCATTAATTATTATAGTTGAGAATTCCTCAAAGCCACTATATGTCCAACAAAATAAAATTAGAATTTGAAAATGGGCCAAAGGTGATGTTACTTAGTGGATGGATCATGAAAATTACCAGGAGAAGCAAGTATTCAATGAACAGAATTTGTTATTTAAGATGCTTATTGAGTTACACGTTTCCTGAATTTTGTACTGGGTGAAACATCAAGTCTTTTCAAATTTTTAATTAAGTGACAGATAAGGGACTTGTCTTGGATTGGTAAAACCAATCTTATAAAATTTGCCCTGACTTCATTTTTTATTTACTAAAAATTTCATTTATATTTATATTCAAATTAGAAAACTTTCCAATAAACTTAGAAAAGATTCAGTTAAAAACTGTGGAGAAAGTACATCATGCAAATCTATTACTCCAGATATATTTTTTACTTTGGAAATATTTAAGATGCATTTTGATGACTTGGTAGCGACCCTTGGATGAATTTTTCAAATCGATCTATATTGAGTGAAAAATTTCTGAATGTCTCAGATTCTGCAGGTCATATGTAGAAAATCTTTGCTTAACTAAATCAATGAATATCTAATAAATGATTTTCTTATTATTAATTAAAAGGTAATAGTAAAACAACCTAGTAGACATTGAAATATTTTTATCATTTCAAACTTCTCTTTTCCAATGCAAATGCAGAAGGCATTAATAATTCAGGAGACTTATTGAAACTTAAAGAATATATATATATATGTATATATACATGAGACCAGATAGAAGTTTGAAGTAATTCAAGTGTATTACTTGAAAAGAAGCAAAAAACATTTCAGAAATAATAACTGGAGAAGTCCCTAACTTCTACATCACCACCCCAAACTGTGCGCTTCAATTTCTTTAATCAATAACAGTATATTTTTATTTGTCTAAGTTTTGTAACTAAGAGGCCACTGTGACGGAAACAAACCTGATTTCCTTTCATACACAAACCCCCCCAATTATGATCTCTCCTCCACTTTTGCCACCCTCACCTCACCCATTTTCTTTTATTTGTTCTGTATGTCATAATAACAGCTTTCATCTTTGAGTACCTATTATAAGGCCCTCTTTTTAACATGCATTTCCCATTGAGCAGCTTCTTGAAAGCTAGATTACTGTTCCCATTTTATGGATGAGACTTAGAAAGTTTATGTAAGCAAAATTTTGCAAGGTCACACCAGCTGAGAGAAGTTCACCCAGGATTTGAGCCAAATCTTTTTCATTGTAAAGCCCACATGCTCCTCATAGAAAGCATGCTACATTGTGTGTTTTATTTTTTCTTCGTCTTTGGATTATCTTATATTTGTATCTCCATTTCTTTTGTGAATGCAAGGAGTCTCTCTTTGCCTCAATGATTTAACCAGTAAACTTAGCCAAAAGGATCACACAGATTAGAACATTCTGATTCCACCTTAAAGGAATAGGGAAATTTTGCTTAGCAAATTTTCTGAGCCTGACAGTCCAAATAATTTTAAATGAATTGAGCTATTATATTTAGCACATAACATTGCTGGAACCAACTGCAATACCTGAAAACAGGATGGTGTATCAAACATGAAAACTGGAGAGAATTATAAACCAGGATTGCTATAATCCTGGCAACAATAGGAAACCTTTAAAAGAGAAGATACTACCAAAAATAAAAATGAGACAACTTGATAAATTAAAAAGAAACAATTCCTATAAAAATAGATAACAGGTACGTTTAACGTTAAGAAACAAGAACATTTTTGCACAATTTGTCTCGTTTAGTATATGTCTTTATCAAAATATAAAATGAAGCGTTCATTGTACCTCTTCAGATAAATATTTTAAAGTACATGACAGATTTTATGCTATAAAGAGTTTTCCCATAGTTTTGATTTTGACAGCAAAACAGTGGTTGGGGGCCTTATTTATTATCTGATTGTATCTTTGGATTTCCATACTGATTTATTTATTCTGTAAAAAAAATTGCATTAATTTATCATTTTGTGTGCATTATTTTAGTCTGTGCTCTGGTATTATTTATCTTACTGGGAATTTTAAATAATAATATCTTGACCTTTCACTTTCACAGTGTTTGAAACATGTTAATTTAGTCAGTTAACCCACTCGAGTTTTATTGTTAATTGTTTTCCTTGTTTTGCTTTTTAGAGTAGAAAAGACTTGTAGTTACTCTTCTGGTTTTCACAGGTAATGGTTTAAACTAATTTAAACTAATCCGCGGGTTAAAAAGTTTACATTTGGGAGAAGTTACTTATTCCTCAATGTTCATTCAATAAAGGCCTCAGTAGCATCCGGCACAGAATATATTTGAAGTAAATATAACATCTTATATTTGATTTTCAATTGAGATTCAAGTAGATAGCTTAACTTCTTGATTAAGAAATATTAAAATGGGGTTTCATGTTCTTGGAGCTATATGTATGGAAAGCATTTGAGCTAATTTTAACACTCAGAGCAGTTTAATTTGGGGAAACATTAGAGACTTGGCTCTCACAAAGTAATTAAAGAAAAAATTCATGCTTCACATTTTAATTATGATAGGAATTGGAGTCATTTGGCAAACAGTTAACGTTAAATTTATGCACATTTTTCATTGTTTGTCATTAACTTTGATTTCATTTCAAAACCCATTTTGCTTTACCACAAAATGTGAGATAAACCTTGAGGTCATTTTTGAATATTTTTTCACCACATAGGCATATTTCTAAATGAGCAGGATATTGGAAAACTCAAGGGATTATATAGGAAATCTGTAAACGATGGAGAGTTTATTTTAGCAACACCCTACTATGTAACAAAAAATACGTATTTTTTAAAAAACAAAAACATTCTAGAATACAAATAGATTCTAAGAATTAAATCTTTCAAGCCAAAGTGTCTGCCTGGCTTCCAGCTATAATAATGGAAAAGGCAACACCCACTTGTGTATTTCTATGTATAATCTATTGCTGCTGTCTATTTTGTGTAAGTAAAATAAATAGCAAATGATTTCAAAGGTAAATAACCATTTTCATGCTTAAATTAAGTCATTTGGTAAAGCGAACAAGTTTAAGTGCTAACTAGATTTTTCATACATACCATAAGATACATAATGCCACGTGCTTTCTATTTATGTTGGTTACCATTCTTGATATTCAAGGGAAGAGTGTATAAAGTTAACAAGCAATTATTATTTGCCAAATTAGTACTCAACAACCCTGAGTAAATAGGAAGTTTGAAACCTATCTGTTATACAGCTACTTTAATTTGCATAGCACACTGGTGTGTTTGCTTTGCAAATACTTTGCAATGAATCATCATTTGTACTATACAGTCCAAAGAAAAGCAATCAAAATTCACAGCAAGACAATGAAATTAATTATAACTGTTGAATTCTGTGGTGGTAATTCCTCCTCATGCAGGAAGATTAATTGCATTGCACTTTCCTTGCACTCCACTAAATGATCTGATGAATGTATAATCATTTACAGATTTCTCAAATGCTGAAAATTGATTACCTTTGATTAGCTCTGATCTGCACAAAGAGCTCTGACAGAGTATCAGTGAAACATTACAACATTACAGACAAAGTAACAAATGATTTAATTACCAGTGTGCTTATTAATGTTAGATTCCCTGCAGTGATCCTGGCAAATCAGGGGCCTGTAATAGACCTGTGGGTTTCACTGAATTCCATTAGGGTTTAAATAATATTTCTCACTATTTCTCAAATCCTTCTTTTCATGGCTCCTTAATAACTCTAATTAATTTTAATTTGCACAAAAAATCCACAGCATCTTTAGAAACTTTTAATTAGCTATAAAATAAAACTCTTCTCCTCCCAAGAAGATATATATGATCAACTTTGGAGTAGCCTCACAGATAAGTTTTCATTAACAGTAGTTAGCTCTCTGTAATATTATTAAATGAAAATCTAAAAACAAGTGTTGAACTGCACATGTGGTCCAACTCTCCTCTTTTAGCAGCAAACAAAATGAGATTTGTTTAACGAGAACCAAGTTAAAAAACAATATGGTAAAATGTTTAGATAGCAGGGTGGTAAGCATGATCATAATACTCCTTTTTTTATTTTTGGTGCAAATGCTTACTTGCAATCATTTTGTTAACTGTAATATAGAAACACACTGATTAAGCAGCTTCCGGGTAAGTTGAAAGAGGATTTGAAAATGCGAGAGTGAGAGAACACTGGCCCACTTAGACACAGAATGTGATGAATAATGTTGGCACAAACAAGTCAAGCTTATCTAGACTTGTACTCGGGAACACTCAGATCACTTTGGATTGGCAGCTTTTAGGGCTTTCCCCAATTTGATGCCATTATATATGACATTAAATTATTGTGAATCAATGACAATGAAAACCCAGATGATCAGAGGAGTCAAACAGAGAAGCTTAAATTAAAATATGTGTCTGCAAGTGTTTCCAGGCAAAGAAAAATTAGAGGGTAGGCAATTAAAAGGTTGTTTAGCACAGAAATGCTGATGTACAGACAACTTTATAATAATATTTCTTCACAGTGGCTTTGCAGTTCTGCAGAGACACAAGGCAGGGCTGCAGGTGTTTCTGGGTGGCATTTTAAAACCACTAGCTGTAAAACTCAAGACGTGGGGACATGCAACCCCCAGTGCTGATGAATCCATTTATTATGTTTAGTGCTGTCAGCAGCTGAAAAGCTATCCATCACACTGAAGCGGCGCAGAGTAGGGAGTCTCTCATTGTGGAGAAATATTGAAGTCAGATTGTTGATGTCAAAAGTCAAAGTATAGTTCAGCTATCTGTTTTATGAATCTGACTGAGACACATTGTGCGTGCGCGCAAACTGATATCTAGCAGAGCTCATTTTAGCAAATGTGTGATTTAGAAGTCAAGAAAACATTCGTACTACCAAACTCCTAGCAGGCAGAGGCTGTGGCATGCATACATAGTTTTTACATTTTAATATGACACCGTTTGGTAGTGTTTATCATCTGAAATCCAAACCATATCAACTTCCTAGCTATGATATTTAAGATCTGTGTACTTTCGAAAAAAAAATTCACACAATAAAAGAATACATTAAAATACAGCCTCAATAGCAAAGTTATTGGCCTTGGTTGGCTTGCTTTTTGCTTTGCATTCATTTTCTTTCAAAAATGAATCAGAAATAAACAGTGAATTCACTTTATTCTCAATTAAAAAATAGACACTAGATAGGGTCAAAATTAGATGGCCATTCAATCCCATCTAATCTGCAGCCCTTTTTGACACATGTACCTCATTCCAATTCTGGTACCTCTATTATAACTTGTTATGTCTGGATATATATTTCACAGATAGTCTTATATACTAGACATCCCCAATAGCCAAATGTTCCTGAATTCCTAAAACATAAGAGTAAAACAGGAAAAAAAGGGAGCAATTTGTTATGCTGGGGACCCTCCTCTTTGCTTCCTTTATTCCCCTGTTCACCTTATTTCGCAAAAATATCCATCTTCATTTGTTGGAATTTTTTAAAATTAATGTATAAAAAAAGTGAATGGAATTAAATTGGTTTGGGTATTGCATATTCAATCCTGTTTTAAAAAGGATTTTTTTTAACTAACTTCAAAATAGATGACACAGCCTGGAAGCTATTGTTTCATTGGAACAAATCTTGGGGATCAAAGTGTACATTTTGAGCGTATTTCTTTAAGTAAGGGCTTTGTGCCTCGGAGGTAGCATATGCTCAGAATGCTATTACATTTGCCAGCCTTCCTGCAAATTTGTGTTTAACAAAAAACAAGCACATTTTTCAATTCAAGTCAGGAAGACTCTTTTATTTTTTGCTGATTTCGCCTTCTTTTCTTTTTTCTAGCACAACCCTCAGGGCGCGTGATGTAATGGTCAGCATTTGCACGTGGGAGCCAGAAAGCCTTCAAAGAACTG
Organism: Perodicticus potto; assembly: GCA_963574655.1. NCBI lineage: Eukaryota > Metazoa > Chordata > Mammalia > Primates > Lorisidae > Perodicticus > Perodicticus potto. The sequence continues at coordinate 17,598 of CAUYRH010029658.1, forward strand.
CAAACTTTATTCAATAAAAATGATTGTGTTCCAGCTTTTTTTTTTTTTTTCCTTCTGAAGAGGGGAAAACATACCAATATCATAAAGAAAGCTTTAGGAATCCTAAAGATCTCAGTAGGCCTTAAAAACATTAATTATTTTGAAGAGCCAGAAAAAAAGAAATAAAGCACCAAAAACAATAGCAGAGATTGTTTTCACCCAACTTGGTTCAATGACCGCAGATGAAGAACAGGGCTCCATGGCTCACAGGGTCACGAGTCTGAGTCAAAACTCAGCCTCCAGTTGATCGGCCAGTGTTTAGGGCGACACAAATTGAAGAGGGAGATGCGTGTTTCTGGTGGGGAGAAGCAGAATCCTTGTTCTCGAGTTTCTTGCCCCTCCTCACTATCTTGTCAGGAACTCGCTCTGGTCAATAATATCTTCAAAGCTGATGCCTTTTATCTTTCCTAATAATAAATAAATGAAAACAAATGAAACCATGATCTATCATGTTAGAGAGTAATAGAAACAAAACAAAAGAAACATGAAGGTTGGCCTCTCTTCCTTCCAGGTGCCTATTGGAAAGCAATGTTGCTTAACTCCGGGCTTTGCCTAGCAAGTCAAGAAACTACGCTAACACCCATATGCATTGAAGTAATACTTTAGATCATAGTCTAAAAAATTAGCATTTTTAAATGTGTAATGGCGAACACTGCAATTAAAACCAGATGTTTTTTGTATCCTTTTTTTTTTTTTTTAATTGATTTTGTTTTTTCATCCACTGGAAAATTCTTTGGAATATTAGGCAGAATATTTCCTTTTAAAACTCCTTCCAGGTAGATATTCCATTTAGAGTACTATTATATAGCTGTCAGGGGGAAAAAAATAATCCACAAAAGAGAAAGAGCCACCACATGGAATTCACTAGATGCTGAAACTCATGCCTACCCAAATTACACCAGTCCCCACATATTAAGAAGACGTTGGGAAGGCTGTGCTGCATCCCTTCCAGGCAGAGCAGCCAGCAATTAGTCTATATAGTCAGAGGCCAAAAAACCTTATTGTCTTACTTGGTGTATAATTATCTGTTATGATGAACTGTGATTCTAAGGACTATTGTCTTTAAGCTTGGATCTGTGTATGGAGTGGTTGTCTGGCTGAGACCCAGGAATGGACCTTCCTTTTAGTATCTCTGCCTGAGTGATTTCTCTGGTCTCTTCCTGGCTGGGTAAAACAGAGACTGTTTCTGCATGATTTCTTGGGTTGATGAGAAGCAATTATGCTTTAAATGAAGTCATTCATGTCTGCCATTTTGTTTGTATATTTTCCAGCGTTCACCTGTTATTAGACCTGTCTTTAAACTGTAAGCTAGTTTCAAGTAGACTTTTGTGTCTAACACAGTCCGGTAATCAGAGGAAAACAAAATAGATAAAATGTTTTCTGCACGAATCACTCAAGCAAGAAATCTAATAAAGTGATTAAAATCTAAAATAGCATTTAAAAATTTCCTAAGAATTTTATTTCTTTGAATGTCCCTCACATTTCTTGTGAGATGGCAATTGTCTTAGCAGTGCACGTGTAAAAGTTATAGCAACTTTGTCATCTGCTGGAAGAGAAAGAAAAAGCAGAAGGAGGGAGTATTAATAAATGTTATTCTTATTGTCAAAATAGTTATTGTTGTTTATTACAGTATGAAAATAGGTTGACATATTCAATAAAAAGATTATTCGAAATGCTTGCTTAGAGTTGACTATATCATATAGATGAATTCATGAGAAAATATGGATTAAATATTTTAGGATCATATAATGTAACCAGACATAATTATTAATAAAAAGTGTATGCTAAAGGACTTGCAACTACTAAAGGAAGAATATTTTACATAGAACCTTGTAAAACAGAAACATTCCATTTTATACCTTCTGGTCCTTGAACATATGAAAAACATACTCCTAACCAGCTTATAATGCAATGTTAGGTAAACTGCAGAGTTACAGCAGTCACCAAACAAAACTGAGATGCTTATCCATGTATCTAGATAAATATATCATTTATTAAATGAAGCTTTATTTAATACTTTTTTTACCTTTTAGAAGATTTCACATTTGCTGAGCTATTTATTACCTATTCTTTGTTAATAGATTCATATTATAGATTGAATTGATTTAAAAATAAGCCATCATGACTAAGCTAGAATGATTTACTGAATATTTGTTCATAGTAAATATGAAAAGGAATATTGTTAAGGAATTGGAAATATAACTGACCCTATGATTACTTAAATTATGTCATATAATTCTCCTTCAGTTTGGAAAAGAATAATGTTTAAAAGATAGAAACCAAAAGTAATTTAATTTTAAAACAATTTCATTTTGTTCAACTTTTCAAAAATTCCAACTAACCATATGTGTTTGATTTTTGAGTTTTTAATGAAATAAGAGAAGGTTAGCTGATGGTTGAAAAGTACAAGTACTTCATTTATCACCACTGAACAGAAAGCATTTCCCCCCCGAAGAGGTTTGTACTAAGGTGACCTCTGCTGTTTAAAAATAAGGTTTGCAAAAAGCAGTCCCTCTCCTAAAATATCCAATAATTTTAAATTACAAGGATAAAAGTGGATACTGCTGTGCTTAAAAGTATTTACTAAATTCATTACTGTTTCGATTATATATGTTATTTTTTTAAAGCTCTCCCCCCAACCCCCTTATAACTGGGAAATTTCCTCTGCCATTTACTTCCTTGCATTTTGGGTACAAATTCTGACTGACTGGAATCCCTGCCACTACATTTTCTTCTCACTGAAGGGTTTTATCTGCTCCTGGTGGGGCAAAGTCATGACCCAGAAAAAAATTGATTCATGAATTCTCAGGGTGCAAGTAAAGAAGAGAGGAAATATGCCTTGGCTGAGCTCCGACTAGTGACAATTTAAAACCTGTAATTAGTCTGAATTCAAGCTGCAAAAGGAATCTGAATTAAAAGTTCATTAATTCAAACTGATATATTAACTTGAATATACTATATCCCTTACTATAAAACATCATTTTTACAAGGGGTTGTATTAATCGCTGGAACCTAAATTTTACTGATTTTTTAATTATTTAAATGTAGTAGAAAGACCCCCTTTGCATTATGCCTGCTCTCTTCTGAGGGAAACCTAACTTTTATTGGATTGGCTTGGTGTTAGTCCTGGGTCTTATTTCCATCTCAGTCCTAAATTTTGTGTTCATAATTCCCTATTGTCCTGGGGAGCACAAGCTTTTTTGCTATTTCCCCCCTGGTGTTTCCAAGACCCCAAGTCCCCTTAGCTAACTCTCTGACATTTTCATGAACCACACTGCTGAAATGTTTTACAGTAATTAATGTTGATCCTAGTACACAGTCAGCCTCCAGTACAAATTAGGATGGAAAAGGTTATCATAATATTTTGCTAGTCTATTTGGGAGATTTGAATTGCTCCCCGTGGAGGACAAACAAAAAAGAAAGGTGTTCTAAGGTTAGACCTCAGAAGAAAGACCAACCAGGTAGCGACGATTCTTTTAAACTCCTGAACACACATTTTAAACTTTTCATCTGAAAATAATAAATCAAGATATGTCGACATATTGATTATAATTCCTTCAGGACCAGTGTGCAAGATCGCCAAGCGAGTTAGCAAGCACCACGGATGGACAGGCTCTGGCATTCAGACTACAATTCTGTTATCATTGTGTGGAGTTCAAATCCAGGTACAGCCAGCAGCTGGAGCCTCTCCAACTGTCAGTAGTGTCTGAAAAACACTAAGAGACTAAATAATTTAGATTACGCTATATTGACCTGTATAATTGTTTAAATGAGTAATGCAGTCACCAACTGAAAGAGGTCAGCCATCTGTAGAGGAAACATAGAATTTGGTTTCATTTCCAAACAAACTTTTGAAGAGCAAATTGTTTTTTTCTGTGGGAGGTAGGGGAAAGTCTGAAGACAGATTAATGGCTTCTCCTGCTAAATAAAGGTTAAGGCTTCTGTCATTTATAGAGTGCAACTTCAATAGAAAAGGAGTCGTAAGGCAGCTGGTCCCAACTGCCACGTAATCAGTGTGCTTGGGGTACTGTTTCGAGTGGGTTAAAACGTAAGTGTCTTGGAGGTGCAGTATTATTTCATTATATGCCATCATCATTCATTGCATGTATGTGTGAGTACATGTGTATATCAAGGGGGAAAACTTTGGGAAGACTAAATCTTGAAGTTAGAATAACCACATTTTTACAGATAATGGCAAGTGGTTTGTTTTAAATGCAACCCTACTTAAATCTTGATCTCTAATGTATGAAGTTGACCTTAAGCTAAGTACATTAGGCACTCCGTTTATTTGGAGGGGAAAAGTGCCTATTTTAACTAGATTAACACACCGATCAAACTTGGTATTCAGGCAGCTTACATTGAATTAAAGGCTGCAATAATTAAGTGCTCCTACTAACTTATTCTCCAGAGCCATTACCTTCCAACGGGTGACTTGCCAGGCAAAGTAGTTTAATTATTGGATTTCTTCTGTGATCTCCTTCTCCTGCTATTGTACTCTCACAGGCTTTTCCAACCTCTTATGGTATAACAAATTCTAAAACGAGAGAATGACACAGAAGAAAGAGATTAAGTTCTGTGTGCTTATAAGCTAACTACAAATTTAATGCCATGAATTAAAATATATATATATATATGCACATATATATATCTTCACCATTGGTCTTTACTTCCTACACATACACACACGTGCACATACCCACACACACATATTTCATCTTAAATTACTTGAAGCCATATGCAGATAAATGTTTAGTAAATTCTTTTCTCAAATGCTTTTGAACACTTTGCTCTTCCATCTAACAAGAATGTCCTTTAGCATGCATCCTTGTATTTGTTCTGAAGTCATTAAAGTTTGATCATAATAATTCAATCTATTAAAAGATATTTGCCTTGCAAACATAAAATGCTGAGCTATTGAAAATGCTTTATAGCTGTAGTAATATTCATTTAGTAAGTCTTCATATATGTATTTAGATATTGTCCAAAAGTATATAGCTATCAAAGTGTAATTTTGGTTGCTATTGGGTAATACACATAATAAATACTAATGTGGAATCTATTCTTTTTTAAAATAAATTTTCCAAGAGCCTATGGAGGGCCTGACTCTATGAAGAATGCAGAAATAAATAAAATACAGACGCTACTCATAATTCTCTTATAATGAAATTAGGAAGTCCAGTGACTTATGATAGAGCTGTATCCAGAAAACACATAACCATAATTTAGATGCTTCTGTGTCATACTTTCATGTTTGTCGTCCATGGGGACAGTCTCTTGTTCTCTCTCTGTCTGTCTCTCCCCCTCTCTCTCCCATCCACACACACACACACACACACACACACAAAGCTTTACCTAACCCTCATACAACCAATTATGACGAAAAGAAGCAGAACTTCCCAATCTATTTCTTTGAACTAGTTTTTAATTCCTAAATATCACTGATATTCTCCTTTCCCACTTCATCCAAATCCCCAAAGTGAAAGTAACAATGGGTGGCACGTGGTAAAATATGACCCAATTGATAGATACATTTCAAATAGAAGCCAGTATAATGGATATTCCATTTCATTAAGGAAATACAAGGAAAAAGGAAAAACTTACAAAAAAGTTCAAACACTTTGTTCACTTTTCCAACAAGATGCATTAATTACATTGACATAATCTTGATGCTTTTATGTCTACTTATTTATCTTTTGGTTCAAACATTTCTGTATTACCTATCACAATATTTGTCAGGGAAATTGGAAATGAGAAAAAAATATAGTTCTAGAATACAATTCCTCAAATTATGTGCTGTATTTCTAAATATTTCTATAGTCTTAAAATAAAAATCATAGTTTGTTTGAATACTGCTAAAATAATCATTCTTTAGTTCAACAAATTTGAAGTCCTTACCTCATGCTAGGCACTGGGCTAAGTGCCTAAGATAAAGAAATGAATAAACAGCACAGTCCCTACTCTCAAATTGCTGTGAAAACTATTCAACTTTATAAGTGGGGCAAAAGCCCACTTATCGAGGAAAAATAGCAAGCTTGAGTATCCAAACCATCTAGATCAGCACTGTCCAGGATAATATTCATTTGCCGTATGTGGAAGGAAATTGGAGGCTGTTAGAGGTTTTCAGGAGAGAATGATCTAGTATTTACCAAAACTCACTATGGCTTCTCTGTTGAAAACAGAATAATGCTGGTTTGTACCAATTGTCTTGCAATAATTATTAATGGTCCCTCTTTCATTCTCAAAAGTGCCCCAGTTTGGATGACTAAATGATGGAGGTAATTCAGTAAAAGATTGATCCAGAGGCTTGGATAAAAGTGGTAGCAGTGAAATAAAGAATATTCTGTACAGAAGATGACACTTACATAACCTGACATTTATTTTCTTTTTATGTTGAGTTTTGGTAAAATAACACATAAAAATGTGTCATTTAAGTCATCTCTAGGTGCGCAGTTTAGTGGCAGTACGTATACTCACATTGTTGGGCAACCATCATCCCAATCCATCTCCAGAACTATTTTCTCCTGAAATACTGAAACTTTTCACTCATTACATAATAATTCTCTGTCTTCCCAACCCCTGACAACCAGGACTCAACTGTCTATGAATTTGACTACTTTAGGTGTCTCATGTAAATGGAATCATATGATATTAGCCTCTTGTTGACTGGCTTATTTCATTTAGCATTATGACTTCAACTTCCATCCAAGATTAGAATGTGTCAGAATTTCCTTTTGAGGCTGAATAATATTCTATTTTATGTATATGTTGCCTTTTGTTTATCCACTTATCCATCAGTGAGCATGTGGGTTACTTCTACCTTTTGGCAATTTTGAATGATGTTTATATGAACATGGGGTGTACACCTCTCTCTTTGAGACCTTGATTTCATTTCTTTTAGGTATTTCCTCAGAAGTAGAATTGCTGGATTACAGAGTAATTCTATTTTTAATTTTGTGAGGAATCACCATTCAGATTTCCAGAGCTGCGGCAGCATTTTACTTTCACAAAAACAGTGCACAGTGTCCCAGTTTCTCCATAACGTCACCAACATTTGTTATTTTCTGCTTGTGTGTTTGTTTAACAGCAGCCATACTAATAATGGGTGTGAGGTAGAGCCTTGACTTTCTTAAATCTTTCTTAAATTACAATTTGTATCTCTGGATGTAACATGATGCATATTCATTCCTAAATTGTCGAATTGTTCCAAAATGTTGGATAAAACCTACTTTTGTATCAAAACATATTTTGGGGAATTAAATACTTTCTACAAAAGAATTTCTCCCATATGTCTACAAGATAAGAGTTTCAGCATGGTAAGTCAGTAGCACAGCCCCTCCCTAGGTTTCCATGGAGTGCTAACAAACTCTTCTCTCGCTTTTTTTCTTATTTCAAAATATTAAGGGGTATAAATGTTTTTTGTTATATGGATATCTTTTATAATGCTTAAGTCAGGGATGTTAGTGTGCCTATCACCCAAATAGCACTTATTATATATATTAGAGAGGTTTTTACTCCTTCTCAGCTGCCCTCTCACTCCTTTCGATCTCCAATGACCTCTATTTTTCTCTGTGTCCAGTGTGCCCATCGATTGGTGTGCACACATGGTGTTTGTTTGTACCATTATCAAGATACTTAACTTAGGTTAATGGTCTACAGTTCTATACAAATATCTTCAAAAGACATTAATTCATTTATTTGTATGGCCAAATTGTATGCCATGGTATATACACACCACATTTTGTTAATACACTCATGAATTAATGGATCCACAGCTCTGAAATTGTGAATTGTGCCACAATAAACATTTGAGTGCAAGTGTCTTTTTAACATAATGAGTTATTTTTGTTTTCTTTGAGTAGATACCCAGTAGTGGGATTGCTAGCTTGAATGATAGGTCTACCCTTACTTCTTTGAGGAATCAACATAGTATTTTCCAAAAAAGATGTACTAATTTGCAATTCTACCAACAGTTCATAAGCATTACTTTCTCTCTGCATTCATGCCAGTGTCTATGTTTTAATAATAGCCATTCTGTTAAGATGTTATCTCATTGTGCTTTTAATCTTTGCTTTCCTGATGATTAGTGATGTTGAGAAATTTTTCTTATGTCAGTGGGCCATTTGCTATCTTCCTTTGAAAAGTTTCTGTTCATGTATTTTGTCCACTTTTTAATGGGATTGTTTGTTTCTTTCTTGCTGATATGTTTGAGTTCTTTGTAGATTGTGGATGTTAGTCCTTTATCAGATCTATAGTTTGAGAATATTTTCTCCCTTTCTGTAGATTGTATGTTTGCTTGCTCAATTATTTCCTTAGCTGTGCAGAAGCTTTTAAATTTAACCAAGTCCCATTTCTTTCTTTCTTTGGTTGCTGTTATTGCCTTTGGGATCTTAGTCATGAACTCTTTCCCTAAGCTGATGTATAGGAATATACTCAATCATAGAGGTGATAGATCTCTACAACGAGAATATGAAACAAGGATTTAAAAAAATTGCAGATGACACCAAAAAAAATGGAAAAACATCTTGCTTATGGATCCGTAGAATCAATATTGTTAAAATATTCCTAGTGCCCAAAGTGATTTAAAGATTCAATATAATCTCCATCAAAATGCCAATGTCATATTTCACAGATCTATAAAAAATAATTCTACATTTCACCTGGAAATACAGAATTTTCCTGCATTTTCTTCTAAAATTTTAATGATCTTATATCTTACATTTAAGTATTTTACTCATCTTGAATTAATTTTTGTAAGTGTTGAGAGATATGGGTCCTGTTGTATTCTTCTGCTTGTGGCTATTCAATTTTCCCAGGACCATTTATTGAATAGGGCTTATTTTCCCCAGTATATCTTGCTGTCTACTTTGTCAAAGATCAGTTCATTATAGGTAGAGGGCTTTATATCTGGATTCTCTTTTCTATTCCACTGCCCTGCATCTCTATTTTTGCACTAATACCATGTTGTTTGGTTTACTATAGCCTTATAGTATAGTCTGAAGTCTGGCAATGTGATGCTTTCAGGTTTTGTCTTTTTGCCTTGGCTATTCGGGCTCTTTTTCCTATTGTTGTTGTTCGTTCATTCCAGATAAAATGTAGAATTATTTTTTCTAGAACTATGTAATATGACATTGGCATTTTTTTTTGAGACAGAGTCTCACTGTCACTCTCTGTAGAGTGCTGTGGTATCACAGCACATAGCAACCTCTAACTTGGCCTTAAGTGATTCTCTTGCCTCAGCCTCCCAAGTAGCTGGGATTACAGGTGCCCGCCACAATGCCCAACTATTTTTTGTTGCTGCAGTTGTCATTGTTGTTTAGCAAGCCCAGGCTGGGTTCAAACCCACCCACCTCAGTGTATGTGGCCAGCACCCTAACAACTGAGCTACAGGTGCTGCCAACATCGGCATGTTGATGAGGATTACATTGGATCTTTAAATTACTTTGAACACTAGAAATATTTTAACAATGTTACTTCTACTGATCCATAATCAAGATAAGTTTTTTCCATTTTTTTTTGTGTGTGTGTGTGTTGTATACAATTTTTTTCATCCTTGTTTCATAGTTCTCCTTGTAGAAATCTGTCACCTCCATTATTGAGCCTATTCCTGAGTATTTTGTTTCTTTATAGCTTTTGTGAATAATATTGAGTCTTTAATTTCACCCTCAGCTTGTTTATCATTGGTATATAGAAATGCTACTGATTTGTGTACATTGATTTTGTAACCAGAGACTTGACTAAATTTATTTATCAATTCTAGGAGTCTCTTGATGGAGTGTCTAAGATTAGCTAGATACAAGATTGTATCATCAAGATCCCTGCTAAAATAGATACCTTACTAGTTTTGGTAGAGCTTAATGGCAGCCCACTTAACTCAGCCCTGTCTAACCACCCCCACCAACCCACCTCTCTCCAATTCACCTGTAGCACAAGGGCCCACCCACTATCTTCTTCTACTGAGGGACTAGAGCTGGCATAGGACCCAAGAACAACATTGCAGCTTATTCCTTCTAACATGCACCACCTACTGACAGAGAGCCCCAGTTTTACACACCCTTACAAGCATTTACTGACTCTATCATACAGATGATTGAGTTTCACCCATAAGTATCACCTACTGTCTCAGAGACGAAACTGGGCATGCCATTATCTAAACAAAAGAAACTCCAAAAATACTCTTATTGAAATACTCTTATTGAATACTCTTTTGAAAAATATAAGAATTCTGCTTATATAAGCTGCTCCATGTGAGAAGGAATAAGCAAAAGAATTCCAGAAACTTGAAAAATCAGAGTGAAAACATACCTCCAAACAGAAATAATAACACTTGTACCAATGGAATCCAACCAAAAAAAGTATATTGATATGGCAGATAAAAAAATCTGAAAATACATTGCAAGAAAGCTCAATGAAATACAATAGAAAATAAAAACCCTATATAAAGAAACCACAAATCAATGTATGAAATAAATGAAAAATTCATTAAATAAATGGAATAATGTTTAAAGAACAGTGAGATTATATTCAACAGGATAAGCAGAAATCCACTCTACCTATTAATTCTTTAATAAATGTGAATGGATTGAACTCCTGTCTCAAGAGTCATAAAATAATTACAAGCCAAGTATCTCTGTCTTTTGGAAAGATATTTACTCCACAGGTACCATTCAAACTCAAAATGAAGGGACAGAAAAAATATTACAGGCAAGCACAGATCAAAAGAAGCAGGTGTAGTCATTCTCATATCAGATAACATAGACTTCAAAGCAACAAAAATATAGAAAGACAGAGATGGACATTAAAAAATGGTAAAGGTAAAAAATTCAACAAGAAGACATAGCAATTCCAAATATTTATAAACCTAACACAAGTTCACCCAGATTTGTAAATCAAATCCTACTGGATGCAAGCAAAGGTATGAATAGCAACATCATAATAGCCATGGACTTCAACACCCAACTGACAGAATGGAAATCCTCCAAGCAGAAAATAAGTAAATTAATAGGAGACTTAAATGAAAGTCTAGAGCAAACAGGCCAAACAGGCATTTTAAAGCACAATCTATCTTAAAACTAGTGAATATACATTCTTCTCATTTGACACATGGAACATTCTCCAAGACTGATCATATCTTAGGCCACAAAAAATTGCTCAACAGATTAAAAAATAATCACAATTACACAGTGTATTCCCTATGACCACAGTAGAATAAAATTAGAAATCAACTCCAACAGAAACTCAATTCTACACAAAGTCATGGAAATTATATGACTTATTGTTGAACAATTATTGGGACAAGGAAGAAATTAAGATGAAAAATCATAATATTCTTTGACCTAAGTGACACAGTTATCAAAATCTGTGCTCTGCAAAAGTCATTATTTTTTTTTTTTTTTTGAGACAGTCTCATTTTGTCACCCTCGGTAGAATGCCATGGTGTCACAGCTCACAGCAACCTCCAGCTCTTGGGCTTACGTGATTCTCTTGCCTCAGCCTACCGAGTAGCTGGTACTACAGGCACCCACCACAACGCCTGGCTATTTGTTTTGTTGTTGCAGTTTGGACGGGGCTGGGTTTGAAACCACCACCCTTGGTATATGGGGCCAGCACCCTACTCACTGAGCCACAGGCACTACCCCTATAAGAGGGACATTTGTAGCCTTAAATGTCTATATCAAAAAAAAAAAGTCTACAAATCAACAATCTAAAAAAATCATCTCAAGGAATTAGAAAGGGAAGAAGAACCAACCAATGCCAAATGCAGGAGAAAAAAAGAAATAACCAAGATCAGAGTAGAGCTAAATAAAATTATTAACAAAAAACAATACAGAAGATTAATGAAACAAAAAATTGCTTCCTTGAAAAGACAAACAAAATTGACAAACCTATTGTCAAACTAATGAAGAACAGAAAATAAAGGGCCCTAATGAACTCTATCACAGATGAAAAGAAGATATTGCAACTGATACCAGATACATACAAAACATCCTCTCTGAATACTATACAAACCTCTATACACACAAACTAAAACACATTGAGAAAATGAAAAATTCAAACTCTCTATGCTCAGTCAGGAAGAAATAAAACTCATAAACAGACCATTATCAAGTAATGACACACCACAACATTAAAAAACCTAGCAGTGAAAAAGGATCCCAGACTAGATGATATCATAGCCAATTTTATCAAACCTACGAAGAAGATCAGGTACCTACAATGTAGAAATTATTTAAGAACATGGAGAAGGAATCATCCCTAACTCATTCTGTATGGCCAATATCACCTTGATACCAAAGTCAGGAGAAGTACAACAAAAAATGAAAAGTACAGACCAAGATCTCTTATGAACATACATGCAAAATTTTTCAATAAAATTCTAGAAAACAAAATTCAGCAGCATATCAATAATAATATTAATAATAATAATAATCCACTATAACCAAGTGGGCTTCATCCCAGGAATGAAAGGTTAGTTCAACATATGCAAATCTATAAATGGGATTACCCACATAAACAGAAGCAAAAATAAACACCATTTCATCGTGTCCGTAGGCACAGAGAAAGAATTTGGCAAAATCCAGCATCCTTTTATAAGAACATTCAACAAAATAGACATCTGCAAAAAATACTTCACAATTATAAAAGTAACATACAAAAAACACAGTCAACATTAGACTTAATAGGAAAAAAAAAAGAAAGAATTTCTGCTTAGATCTGGAAGTATTCAAGGTTGACCACTGTCACCACTTCTATTTAACATATAGTTATAAGTGCTAGCCCAAGACAAGAGACAAGAGAAAGAAATCAAGGGTATGCAAGTAGGGAAAGAAGAGGTGAAAGAAGAGGTCACTGCTGATGATATAATCTCATATCTAGAAAACCCCAAAGATTGTGCCAAGTGACTACTGAAATACAAAATCAACATATGCAAATCTGTGGCTATACACAAACCACAGTCGAGCTGGGAATCAATTCAAAGACTCAATACCTTTCACAATAGCAAAAGGCAATGCCTAAAAATATATTTAACCAAGGAAGTAAAAGACATCCAGAGGAAGAACAATATATCACTGAGGAAAGAAATCACAGATGATGAAAATAAATGAAAAATATATCATGCTCATGAATCAGCACAATCAATATTGTTAAAATTTCTATACTACCTGAAGCAATCTACAGATTCAATGTAATCACTATTAAAATGTAATGTCATTTTTCACAGATCTAGATAAAAATAATTCTATAGTGCCTTAGAGCACTATAAGCAAAAACATAAATTGGGAGATATCACTTTACTAGACTTCAAGTTATACTAGAAGGCTATAGTAACCAAATAGCACAATACTGGCACAAGAACAGAAACATATGCCAATTGATCAGAACAGAGAACTTCGATATAAAAACATCCTCATATTGCCCAAAGCAGACAGTAACATACAACAGGGAAAGAATTCCCATTCAATAAATGCTGCTGAAAAAATTGCATAGCCATATATAAAAGATTGAAACCTGATCCATAGGTCCCACCACCCACTAAATAATTCAAAATGGATAAAAAAAATTAAATCTAGGGCATGGAACCATAATAATTATAGAAAAACAGTTGGAAAAGCTTTTTACATATTAACCTATGCAAAGAATTTACAAAGAATACCCCAAAGGCAATCACATCAACAACAAAAATGAATAAATGGGACTAAGTAAATTAAAAAGATTTTGTATAGCCAAGGAAGCAATCAACAGGCTTAAGAGACAACCTATAGAATGGGAGAAAATAGTTGCATGCTATATATCCAATAAAGGGCTAATAACAGAACTGACAAAAAATTCAAGCAAATCAGTTAAAAAAAAAAACATAAAAAGGGGGGCGCAAAGGAAACATGAATAGAAACTTCGCAAAAGAAATTCGACTAATGCCCAATAAACATAAGAAAAAATACTCGACATCGCTAACCATTTGGGAAATGCAAATCAACACCACAATGAGGTATCACCTAACTCCAGGGAGAATGACTTTTATCAACAAATCTCCAAACAATGGATCCTGGAGTGTATGTGGAGTAGAGAAAAACTTATAAACTATAAGTAGCACTTCTAACTAGTACAATCTGTATGGAAAGTAGTATGGGAATAACTCAAAGAAGTAAAAAATAGACATACCATTTGATCAAGTAATCCCACTATTGGGTATTTATTTACACAAATGAAAAAATTTCATTTTATCAAAAGACACCTGAAATCAATTCATAATCACAAAGATGTGGAAACATCCCAACTGCAAGAGTGGATTAATAAAATGTGGGAATTGGATGGAGCTGGAACATATTCTTCTTAGCAAAGTATCTCAAGAATGGAAGAAAAAGTATCCAATGTACTCAGCCCTAATATGGAGCTAATTTATAGCTTCCATATGAAGGCTAAAACCCAATTATAGCACAAGAATACAGGGAAAAGGGAAAGGGAGGGGAGGGGAGGGGGTAGGATGGGTGGAGGGTGGGCAATTGGTGGGATCACACCTACGGTGCATCTTAGTAGGGTACTGGTGAAAGTTATTAAATGTAGAGTATCAATGTCTTTATATAGTGATTAAGAAAATGCTATGAGGGCTATCTCTCACAGTATGATCAAAATGTTTCTGATTGTATATGAAGCACATTCTGCCCTATGATGGCACCAATGTACACAATTATGATTTAATAAAATTATTAAAAAAAAATAAAATAAAAAACAAAAGGCAGAAGGAAGTGTTGATCACATAAAGACAATTCTACCTTACTAAAAAAAAAAATTTTTTTAATTAGTTGTTTCAATTGACGATTAGAATTGAACCTAACAAAATAATGAGTGATACTATAATACAATGTCACAGAAGCTTTAATTGTATGATTTTAAAATAATGCCCTATGTAAAAATGCTTAATACATTTAAAATAAACAGTAGAGAAAACAGCTATATTTTAAATAGGAAACATAATGCATTATATTTCAAAAACAAGTGGTGGCTACATAGTTTTATAAGAGAATCATCATTAGTTTAAGAGAGCCTGTAAAGCCTCCCCATCAAGCACAAGGATATGGAGGCAGAGCTCCTGAAATTTAACTCTCGGCTATGCCTGACTGTGGGATTTGGGACAAGTTGCTTCCCTTTTGTCAAAAAGATCAAATTTATGAAGTCACTAATCATAAGAATTATTTCATCTACTACCAAGAAAAGTTGCTGCTAATTATAAGTCTATGCCATACTGATGCCACTCAGCCCTGATTTTGAGACAATAAAATGTACAAAAACATACATCTTCATTCTTTCAAACACAGTAATATCCACCTCATAGGTTTTTTTGATGAATGAACTTATTATATATGTTAACGCTTAGAGCAGAGTCTGGCACACAGTGAGTGCTGTATGAGTATGAGGCAGTGTCACTTTTATTATTCACTCGATTACTTAACTCACCTTATTACTAACATTCCAACAGATTCATCTCTTGCAGGAAGTTCTTTGGACCTGAAGTTTGTTTTCCTAACATGAATAGACCATGGAGCATGCAGAAAGTCACTTCTATCCTTTTTTAACTTTGTACTTACCTTAAATATCCTTTTAGAAAATAAAGACACTAAACAACTATGCTATCTGGGGTGATATGTATTAAGCTGTACAGTACTACATAGTGCTGTGATGTTTCCCATCATTGACATAATTTCTTGCAAAATGCATGTTGACACCATTATTACTATGAAATTTATGATGTACTTGTGAAGAGGATTTTGGCGAATCACAATTTTTTTCCAGGGATGGTAAAAATAAATTTGCTTGAACTTCCACTCAGTTTCACTAACCACCAGAAGGGTGAGACTGACTCAGGTGTTTGTGACTCCAGCACCTCTGGTCATTTGTAGAAATATGGTCAATTCTTTCTTTCTTTTTTTTTTTTTTGAGACAGAATCTCAAGCTGTCACCCTGGATAGAGTGCGGTAGCATCACAGCTCACAGCAACCTCCAATTCCTGGGCTCAAGTGAGTCTCCTGCCTCCGCCTCCCAAGTAGCTGGGACTACAGGCGCCCGCCACAACGCCCGGCCATTTTATGGTTGCAGCCGTCATTGTTGTTTGGTGGGCCCAGGCTGGATTTGAACCCGCCAGCTCAGGTGTACGAGGCTGGCGCCTTAGCCCGTTGAGCCACAGGCGCCGAGCCAATTATTTATTTCTTAATGAATACCCACTAAGCTACTCTGAAGAATCAGGCACGGTATTGAAATTATAGTGTGATTGATGCTACTGAAACGTGGCCTTAGAAAACCTGACCTACTGGGTTCAGAGGTGAGAAGACAATATTCTTTAAAGTTAATAGGTTAGTTTTATTAGCTGGTTTCCTGGATGTCAGCGAACGGTAATGCTATGTCTATTCCATTCATACACATTTACTTGCTGTTATGTTCTGTTTAAATACAACATTAAAGACTAGTGGTGACAAAAAAAGTAAGAGTTTTCAAATCAAAGCAAATGTTTAGGAAACATGTACTTATTTATATATGTTACATGTAGCAACTATGTTACATGTACAACTGAGCCATATACAGGTACTAAGGATACTGAGACTGGCAAGAAATAGGTCCTGTTCTCACAAGAGCTTTCACTTCTCAGGAAAAACACACATAATTCAAGCTCAACATGAGTGTATTAAAGGTGATACTGGGGCTGTAGCAAGTACATCGAATGTACAGATGAGGAAGCCGTGGATTTTGCTTTAATGATAACAATGACCAGGAAGGCTAAGAGGAGGAGCTGACATTTATGTTATGCTTGCAGGCTACAACAGGTGGAATGTCTACTGTAACTACTTGGACTTTCTCCAAAAGCCTTTCCTGTTTCTGGTGAGTCATTAGGGCCATTTTTATTTACAAGAAGGGTAACACATTGGAGGAGTAATGAATCATCCTTATTTTCCGTAACAGGAATCACGTAAGATTCTCTCATGGCATGAAAATACTTTATTTCTTGACATATCACTTTGGTTTTGGTGACCATGGTGAGAACATTTATTCCATTACCCAGAACAGGAACTGGTACATTATAGGCACTCAAATGTCTGCTGAATGAATAAGCCCTGCCACGTATACAACTTTCAACTCATCTGCCAGGATTACGAGTTACTAGGATCTGCTACTCTTTACATTTTATCAGAAAGGGAATTCATTCCTTATGGAAGCCAACGAACTTCATTTTACAAATAAATCCATTTTTTAAAGTCTCTTAGTGAATGCTTTTTACAAAGTGATAGAGCCGAATGTAGGATCTGCCCAAAGAGAACGTCCGGTCCAGGAAGGAAGGGAGGAATGTGCTGGCGTCCCACTCCTTTGAGCCACAGGCGCCGCCCCGGACTCGGTTTCTTTTCGTTCACATCTCAGAATAATCTCTCATTTTTGGTCCTTAACCTCTCACAAAGGATGTTTTCTTAGAATACTTAAAGTTCTTGAGACTTTTAAGTATACATAACAAGGAATGCTCTGTGTAAGCCTTGGTTTAGTTTTTTCTCAACTACATAAAATGTCCTCATTCCTCATCTGTGGAAATCCTTCTTTTCTTCAGGCTCATCTACTTCATGAAGGTTTCTTTCCCTTTCTGGATCCTCTGTAATGACCACTGCCCAGGTCTCCTACTTTGTCAACTAACTCGCTGTTGGCTATATGGGCTTATATATTCAACTAGGTTGTGAGAATCTTGAAAACAGGACCCATTATGTGCTTCTTTTGTGTCCTCCATAACGAAGGCAGACAGAGAGATACAAATATGTATTATATAAAGAATACCTTTGATTTATGTATGTGACATCTGCAAAGCTATTCAAGAACTTTATGCCATGGGCGGCGCCTGTGGCTCAGTGGGTAGGGCGCTGGCCCCATATACTGAGGGTGGTGGGTTCAAACCCAGTCCAGGCCAAACTGCAACAAAAGAATAGCTGGGCGTTGTGGTGGGCGCCTGTAGTCCCAGCTACTCGGGAGGCTGAGGCAAGAGAATCACCTAAGCCCAGGAGTTGGAGGTTGCTGTGAGCTGTGTGACACCACAGCACTCTATAGAGGGCGATAAAGTGAGACTGTCTCTCCAAAAGAAAAAAAGAACTTTATGCCAAATTTCTCTTAGATACAGAGAGTAGAGCCCCTTTCTCCTTCATCAAAACCACCTCCTCCAAAACCAAGTAGATGCCAGATAAAAAATAATATGTAGCACAAACTAATGCGCCAGTTTAATAAACTTCAGTTCGTGCTGCCAAGGTGCCTGTTGTTGCAGCCCATACAGCCTATGGCTAGGAGGAGTGAGAGTTATAATAAATACCTGTATAGCTCAATAATGGAACACCTGGGTGGAAAGGGCATGGAGAGGGATTTAGCTCTCCTGACAAGCATGAGAGCTCGCGAGATGAGAGCAGTGGTGAATT